>JAADVF010000271.1:0-34397 GCA_023334555.1 Elongisporangium undulatum
ACAACACTTTCTTCCCCTCCAAACACAATGAAACAGACTACACACTAGTGCCACCAACTGGCTCCACTTCGCCCTCTTTGGCGAGACTCACGAGTCTTGGAGCTCCAGCGCGCAAGCCGATACAGATAACAAGTGTCTGAAGGTCCAATTGAGTGGTCAACCAAACCCAGTTTCGATAGAGTGTGGTGGTGTGCCATACGCGGGCCAGTGGCTTGCTTGTTGATCGTGCTTGGCACGTGGGTCTGACGGAGACAACAAAAGGCAACTAAAATGCTCCTAGTTCTTGCTACAGCAACTGAGTCTTTCCGTTGCAGTTGCCGTAGTAAGAATTACTCTTTGATTCAGCTTAGTGGGCTCGCGTCCAAATTTGATGATGGCGAGCACACGTACTGAAGTTGACAAAGTATTTGGACTTGCAATCACATTTAAATGGTCTATTCCTAATGCGGCATTTCCCATCCGATGCGCACGGCAAGTTGACCATTTGACATAGTTCTTATCCAATCTGAACGTTTGTTTCCTACTCCGTTGCTAAGCGCGACGCTTTTGAATTCAGTAAACATGTTCCAGACCATAACGTCCTTTCCATCCATAACGCTCAGTCCGACAAAACGAGGCGCAAGCTGTCTTTGTGAGGGGCGCATTTTAGTCAATCATTGATGACTAGCAAGCTCATGGTCAGATAGGAAAAACAAATGGCTCGCTTTTAGCGCACAAGAACCATAAACAATGGAGTCTCTTCGTTCAATCAGTTTTTGTCGATACAGCAGCTTGCTTGAGATTCACAAAAACATTTTTCTCTCTCTCTCTCATTTACCTCTGCTGAGTGTTTTTAGAGCACACTAATGGGGAGTCTGGGCGAAAAAGAAGAAAGCGGCAGAGACGCTGAGGGAAGAATTGATTCAGTAAGTTTGCCCGTGCATAGGAAAAAGCTATTTATACAAGCTTCTGCACCAAGCTCTCTGTGCATTGAATTTATGTCAATTCGCAAAGTTGCAAAACTGTCCAATTCTTGACGAGGTTAGAAAAAGAGAGTAGCAATGATATGTTTTCCTCCAGCTCCGAGCGAAGAAGGACTTAAAGGTCCGGATATGTGGAACCCATTCCGTTCGCGAACGACTTACGAGGATTAACGTTGGATGCCGGAGGACAAGTGGCACGTTTACCTCAGGGAGCTACTCAAGTTCTAGCTGACTGACCCCTTCATCATCTTGCTGAATAATCTGGACTGCCATAGCTTAAAGCCTTAGCGTCCGTCACGACGGAGGAGCTGTGCTTGGCAGCCTGTGGTTGACAGAGAGCATCAATGAGAGGGCCATCGCAGCTGAGCAGCGTCAGCTTACTATAGATCGAGCAATTCGAGCGAGGAAAGCGTTTCGGGAGGAAACAGCACAAAAGAGCGACATTTGATGCTCTTCCGTATGCATTCGTTTATTATATTTTGGGGAAATCCGGATTTGGGTCCGTTATTTTAAAATAATTCCGTTTTGAGTCCGTTTATTTCCTAAACAAGCAACTAGCCCTTTATATTCGTTTCTACAGTGGTTTCAGCAATTTGATATGTGTTCAATGTATCATGTACCTTTATGTACCTCATATATACTATGTAGCTTACATGTACCCAGCACTATGTAGGCTATCTGCACCCTGTAGCTTTAGTGTACCCTGTCCCTCCACATTACCCTCAATATCACGTGTTCTCTGCTTCTTGCGTCTATCGTGACTTTCACTTTCGAGCTGTTCGCTGCTTCTTGGCAGCCTTCTCTCTGCGCTCATAAGTTCGGGTGTTGTATAATCCGTCGCTATTTTTACCGCGACGTAAGAAATCATTAGTACTCAAAAAAATATCACTATAACTCTGTTCAACGATCAACAATAGAAATTGTAGCTAAATGAAGTTGTGTGAGCGATCACAGATGCCATTGAGACTCGATGGGATATTTCAATTTGGACGCACGAATAGGCGATATTAGGTAGACAGCATTCAGATACATAGGGCTTAGCTTGCCTCCAGCTTACATGACACCATGCGTCGATATGTTCATGAAATGTAGGCTTAGATAACATATGAATCAAGATACCAAAGCATAGCGTCCAATACAGATCATGTATATGCTGCTTCTTCGGAAGTAAGCAGCACGACATACACCAAAAAGTCTAAATCGAACCTTATTTATTCGTCTTCTTAATCATGGTCGACTATGTAACAATAAAGTCAATTTTTGAGATATGGGGTCTTTGTGTGTCTGGATCGAGATTGGAAAGTGTGCTTCCTCGAGCACTCTGTCCACGCCTTTGATTGGACCCAAACGATTACAATCGCTGGATTGCAGTACGAACTCACTTCACGCTTTACGTCCCCACCTAACCCCCCTTTAAAAAAAGGAAATAAGGTGGAGACTTGCGTCCGTCGGATGCGATTGTGATCGCTATGGTGTACCAATTCGTGGTGATGGAGGTGACGCCAACAAAGTCAACTGTGGAGCGGCAGCCCAGATTACAGTAGATAGATAGATTTCTAGTCCATGTTGTAGAGCGTGCGAGGAGCGCGGGGGGGAGCAAGACTCGAAACAACTGGCGTTGTAATGCGACAACTACATTCACAATCTTGTTGCGGAAGGCTTCCGTGTCACTATGTGTCCTTTTGTTCGAGTGGCCAATTTGCGTGACGATTACTCGGTTCGACGCATAAAGTAGGGCATCAAGAAAGATGTGCTGATTCGCTGTTGTTGTCCACGAATACAGGGTCGAGCTCGACCATCTTTTCCACAATCATGTAGTGATTTCGTAGCGTCTGCCATCCTTGGTAAACGTCAGAATCGGGTCCTCAGCTTCGGCAGACCCAGCTACCTGCCCGCTGTGTCCAAGAATCAGCATATAGGCTTTGTGTGTCATTCTGGCACGCGCAGCGTCGAGATACTTAAGCACAATGTCGAGCTTGAACGCGTGGCGTTGATGAACTTGAGAGGAATGTTTTGGCGTGGCATGCTTGAGATCGATTTCGGAATGGTTAGTGGCTCTGTCGTGGCAGCAGTTGGAGCATAAGAAGCCATTTATTTATATCGCGCTTCCTTGATTCCCGCTATACATTGAAAATCTCGTTACGAAACAAAGTAAGTCGACCACATTTGGACAAAACAAATGACTAATCACCCTGTCCAGGTAACACGCAGCTCTGCTTTTTCGGTGTAGAAAAATAGTACTGCAATCATCCGACTTTTCCGGTAAATTCAATTCGCTCGCGTCAAACCTGGGAAGTGGTGTCAAACAAAATCAAAATCGACTTTTGTTTTAAATATATCAAAATTGTAACCATTTCTGATATATCAGGCAAGTCCTTGTGGCCTAATGGATAAGGCATCGCCCTCCGAAGGCGGGGATTGAGGGTTCGAGTCCCTTCAAGGACGTTTCTTTTCTTTACACACCCGCCACCAAATGATGTGTACCACATAAATAAAATCTCTAGTTTTCGTGTGGTGCACACACAAAAACAAACGGCCAAATGGCTGACGTCAAGCTCATCAGCAGCGGCGTCCAGGCGCTTGGCGTGCAGCCGCATCAGCTGGCGCTGCCGCATGCAGACGCCAGTGCACTCGGTTTTGCGCAGCTGGACTTGGTACAGCTCTCCGCAGACTCTGGTGACCACGTACTACTCGAGTGCATTGTGCTCCATGAGCACCGCATCCATGCTGCTGGCCAAGCGATCGTGGCTCCATGGCTCATGCATGCACTGGGCTGCGTTGATGGAACAGCCTACGATGTTCAAGCGGCTCCGCCCGCAGCATCTCAAGCACAAGACCTGCGAAGGAGCTGCCGGTGGATGCTGAAGCTCAGCGTACAGTCCAAATACCCGCTGGCGCTGCAGCCAGCGGGAAAGCAGGTCTCAGCGATCGACTGTTTACCCGAGAGCGTGCGTACGCGCAGCATCGATTTGGAAGCCACAGTGGAGCGGCAGATCCACCGCATGTTTGGCGGCCGCTTGAGCTCGTTGCGCCAGCACCAACTTGTTCCCATTCAGCTGCTACGTGAGACCTACGTGCTCCGCATCGAAGAGATCAGTAGCTCGCAGGACGAGAGCGACGACGACAGCACCTCAGCACGGAACGACGAAGACTCTTTATCCGAAGCCAAGCTTACAAAGGACGCTGTTCAAGTGCACGTGATTGGATGGAGCGATGCCGAAAGCTACGACGCCGACGCAGTCGCTTCCGAGCTGGCGGCCCTCAGCATTGAGCCCAAGGACGAGGACGAGTCCTTCACGATGGCTCTGGCGCAGCGACTGGAGCAGCAGGCGTTCGTAGGATACGACAGCTTGGTCCGCGATGTGATGTTGAACCTGGCGCTCATCCTTCGGGACGATGGAAACCAAGGCCAAGCAGAGCAGATCGGATCGCACGGGCTCCTGCTCTCTGGTGTGCACGGCGTGGGCAAATCGCTGGCGCTCCGTGTGTTGGCCAAGGAGTTCGAGCGTGAGCAGATCTCCACGTGGTACGTAGACGCTATGACACTGCGCATGGATGCCGAGAACGCCAAGGCCGCCACGCTGTTTGAGTACCTTGTCACGCAGATACAGCGCGTGTGGCCGGACTACTACCGCGGTGGAAGCAGCAGCAGCTCGGTTGGTGTCATCTTGATCGACGACATTGACGTGTTGTTCCAGGCTGGTGATGGCGAAAGCAGTGAAGGTGACGCGCTGCCGCCTCTGGCCAGCGCGCTCTTACGCTTGATGGACCATATGAGCGATGGCTCGCGGCTGTGCGTGGTCGGCACGACCTCGGACGCCGATGCAAAGATCTCGCTGGCTGCCAAGCGATCTGGGCGATTCGGAAAGGTCCTGGAGATCGTCGTCCCGACCGAAGCCATGCGTCATGCCATTCTCTCTCGCCATTTGAGCGCGTTGCCCATCGCCCAAGACGCGACCTCAGACAGCATACGCATGCTGGCGTCACGACTCACGGTGCTCACGGGCGGCTATGTCGCCAAAGACCTTGTTCGGATCTGTCGCAATGCGCTGGTGAATGCGAACAAGCGAAGTCGTGTAGAATCAAGAACATACGACATCCACGTGTCCTGGGAAGATCTCCTGTTTGCGCAGCAGCAGATCAAACCTTCGCAACTGCGCGAACTGAACGTTGCGTCGCCCGGAGGAGCTCATGCCTCGCTTCAACAAACGGCTTTTGCTGGCTATGAGCAGCTCCAGAAACAACTCTTTGAGTTTGTATCATGGAAATTTCATCCCACAGCAGCGATGAACGTACGTGGTGGTGTTATTTTTTTCTCTGTGGAAGAGCTATGACTAACCATGACTGCTTGTTCAGCGTCTAGGCATCGCCAACGCATCTGGCGTCCTTGTGTCTGGTCCCTCTGGCTGTGGCAAATCGCTGCTTGTGAAGACACTGGCAGCGCAGGCCCAAGTGAATTTTGTGGCTGTCAAGGTGAGCGTGAAAGCAACGACGCACTCCGCTTTCATGCAGGATCTAATTCCCATTGCCGTCTTATTGTTATCTCTAGTCCTCTGAGTTGATGTCCAAGTACTTTGGCGACAGCGAGAAGGCTATTCGACAGCTCTTTGGTACGTCCACGACTGAGGACATTGCCGAAAGTTCATTGCTTGAGCTCATTTCGTTCATCCATTTGCCAGCTCGCGCTCGTGGTGCGTCGCCTTGTCTACTCTTCTTTGATGAGTTCGACTCCATAGCGCACAAGCGGTCGTTCGGCTCGGGTGATGACGGAGGCAGCGGCACGGGTGTCTATGCGCGCATTCTGTCGACCTTCCTGAATGAGATGGATGGCGTTGGCGCCACCTCCCAAGGTTCTACTAAGAAAGACAAGGGCGAGATCTTGGTCATTGCTGCGACAAATCGTATCGACGCTTTGGATGCAGCGCTGATCCGCCCAGGAAGAATGGACAAGTGCATTGAGATCGGTCTGCCGACAACCGACGACAAAGAGGTATTCATTTGTGCTGGCTGTGAGTCCATCCATCAAAGAGCATTTGCTGACGTTTCTACTTGCTGCTGATAGCAAATTCTAGCTCATTACACCAAGAATATGCCACTGGCAGCCAACGTGGACATCAAGACGCTCGCGAGTCGATCAACTGGGTATGTTGCTACCCTTTTGCTTGCGCTTGAATTGAGTGTGGAGAGTGCTGACGTTGCGCTGTGTATGATGACTCCGCAGCGAGCACGCCTTCACGGGTGCAGATCTTGCAGCTGTCTGCAAGGAAGCCGCATTCCGCTCACTTCGCCAGGATATCGACGCGACCTTCGTTTCCATGGAGCATTTTACCACCGCATGGGACCAGCGCACTCGTAAAAGCTCTGCGGACGACAAGTAATTATTTCCATGAACATACGTCGACGGATTGGGCTCACCCCATCTCCTCTGTCTTCATGGGCTTCTCGTTCACGTTGGCGTCGTTCGGTTCAGCTTTCGGTCTAGTTTGGATCAGACGCAGCGCATCACGAAGAATGCGACTGTGCACGATGCGCTTTGTAGCAGAAGAAGCTTCCACTCGCTCTGGGTGTATCACTTTACTGCGCTTAGTAGGCACCACAGCCTCTTCGATCTTCACTTCCTTGGGTGATCCCGTTCGCTTGCGAGCAATAGGAGCTGGCGTAACTGGCTGGCTCTTGATCGGTACGGACGGTATTGGGATACTGGGATCAAATCCGAACACCAACTGGAACGGGAACACCGATTGCACGAACGGATGGAGCAGCGCCTGCTTCGCTGTGAGGCGCGTGCTCGGGTTGATATCCAGTAATCGCTGGATGAAATCGCGAAATGGCGCGTCTTTCGAGCCTTGCAGCTTCGCGATGGCCTTGAATCGGTGGCGCAGCGAGACGAAGTTAGCTGCATCGATCGATCTCCTCCTCTTCTGCATCACTCGCGGTAGTGTATCGAGTCCATAGGCGACACAGGAAAGCTCGAGAGCTTTGCCGTGGTTCACCATGTACCTGATCTGCTGCAGCAAATGCTCATTGGGGCTCGGCTTGGCTGCTGCTGATAGTGAAGTACTGCTGCTGTTTGATGTGTCGGACACTGATGTGAACAGTGGCTGGCCACTGGCGCACTCCATGAGCACACAACCCAGCGACCACATGTCCATGGCAGGTGAGATCACCCAGCCAGCCGCCACTTCTGGCGCTCGATACGCGAGCGTCTGGATGTCGAACCCTGTGTTGCTGGACCCTGAAGCCTCTTCTTGCGCCTTGACTTCGTGGTACAGAGCGATGAGCTCTGCATTGATGCAGTTCCCAAAGTCCACAAGACGCACAGACGCCGTGGAGCCTACAGAAGCAGCAGCAGAGGACGACCCCGACGGCAGCGTATGCAGAATGTTCTCAGGCTTGACATCCGCATGGATGAGATCCTACGCGTCGCCATGGATTAGATCTCTCTCTCTTCCAGCCAGGATCACAAAAACCCACAGGCACACGTACTAGGCTGTGGAGAGTCGCCAGAGCTGCACACAGTTGAACTGCCATCTGAATCATCATCATTATCAGTGAGCAATCCAAGGCGCTAGCAAGCACTTGCCATACAACGTATAATACCTGACGCAGCTTGCTCAGCTCCCAATACGGAGCACGTGTCGCCTGCTGCTGGTCCTGCATCGCGTCTTCGCTGCCTGTAGACGGAGATCCGTTGAGTACCGGAGCCAATTGCCGCAGCAATGCGTGCGAGTGGTGCTTGTGCCGCATGGCGATGGCAGCCAACGGCGGCGCGGCAGCGCCCTTGAGATGGCTCTGCCGCCAGGCGCCCCAGAGCGAGACCTTGAGCACGGGATCGCCTAGCAGCTCCACGACCAGGCACACGTGGCCCTGCTCCACGAACGCGTCCAGCAGCCGCACGACGGCGCAGTGGCCGAGCGGATCGCGCTCGTTGAACGCGTTGAGCATCTGCGCCTCCCAGTCGCCGATGCCGTTGAGCTCCTCGTGCAGCACGCACTTGACGGCCACGGGCTGCTCCTGCACGCAGTCCCACGCGCGCACGATGAGCGCGAAGGTGCCTGCGGCCACGCGACTGAGGAACCGGTAGCGGCCATTGGGACCCAGCAGCGTCTGCCCTTCGACCAGCGGAAACATGCTGAATGGGGTGTAAGTATGCATTTGTACAGGTCGGAACACACGACTAAGTATCAAGAGGGTCATATCATATTATCAGGGGTATTAAAAGACGCAGACATACAGACTCCGTTTTTCGCGTTAAATAGACCTGCCGCACGCATATGCATATGCGTGGGCTCATGCGTGTAGCCATCTCGTTATCGGGAGCTGGACGGCGTCGGCTGCAGCTGGTGGCGCAGACGCTGGACTTCGGCCGCCAACTGGATCTTCTCCTGCTGGGACTGCTGCAGCAGCATGCGCAGCGTGTAGATCTCCTTCTCGTACATGTCGGCGCTTTTGGTGGCCTCCGACTCGTGCTGCTTGCTCATGCGACCCGCGCCCTGCGCCAACAAGTGCATGTGGTTCTCCTGAGCAATATCGGCAGCGGCTTCGCGACCAAAGGAAGCTGATGGCTGCGGCTGGATCATCGGAGGACGTCCGGTCGGTGTGAATTTGGCAGCGGATCCGTTGCTGCTGTTGGTTGTCACAGGAGGAGCAGCAGACGGGAGTAGCGTCGGGAGCACGCTGTGCATCGCCGCAGAGCCGGCGGAAGTCGCATCCATTCCCATTGGGCGGAACAGAAGCTGCGAAGGCGCCAGGTTGGGGAAGTTCACGGCTCCGTTGGATCGGTTGGCCTGCGCGGCCGTTGGCGGCGTGAACCCCATAGCTGCTGGATCTGACGAAGGAGCGATCATGGCCGCCTTGCGCTTCTTTCCAGAAGCGTTTTCGTTAGCACGAGGTGCGGCAGGACGCACAGCCTTGGGCTTCTCAGTCACACGCTTGGTCGACGGCGAAGGCGTACGCGCGTTCTGGCGAGCAGACGGAGACGTCGAGTTGGCAGCCTTGGCGGCATTGCCGCAGATCGTTCTCAACTCTTGCAGCAGGGAAGAGCCGAAGCGAGCCAGGCAGTCTCCTTGCAGGCCGCAGAGAGCAAGCTCCTGCTCCGTGGTCGGCACGTATAGAGCCACCTTGGCCAGCACCTGGTTGGGCAAGATATCCCACGGATCCACGCCGTAGATGTTGACAAGCTTCTGGCGCCAGCTCTGCAGGCATTGGAAGACGACGCGCGCCTGCTCTTCACTAAGCGCCTTGCGGTTCAACGGAGTTGTCGCCTTGGTCTTCGGAGACATGGCCGAGGCCTGCTGCTGAAGCTGAAGAAGTCGCTGCGCGTTGGTCTGCTGGATCACGTTGAGTCGCTGCGGCAACGTGGCTTGGTCGCTGTACTCGGTCTCGCTCGTAGCGAGTTTAAATAGGTGTTCTTCCATGCGATACGCGAGCCCCGGAAGCTTCTCCAGCACCTTTGGTGGCGCGTTGGGCTTTAGCGCCTTGAGGAACGCGACGATCTTGGTCAGCATGCCGTCGCGCACTGAGCCATCGATATGACTGTGCCAGTCGTCCTTCTTGTTGGGCTCCGGTGACCGCATCTCTTGGTCGGACGGATACCTGCTGCCATTGTAACGGGGCGAGCTCTGGTGGGAGCCGTGCGCCATGTGCAAGTCTTCGTCGATCCGGGACACACGCGTGGGGCTGTCGCCGCTGCTACTGGATGTGCTGCACGTGCTGCTGTTCTCAAATTCGTCGTGATGCGCCTTGGTCCACTTGCGGAGCTCCAGGTCGTCGCCAGCCAGTGAGTCGTCGTCTCCTGCTTTCTGGCGCCGATTCACATTCAATTTCTTCACACGCATTCAAACCAGATTCCCACGCCGCACTACCAGTTCGGATCGCGCCACTACACTTTCGGGATCAAGTGTGTCGGCCCAACTGGGTGTCTGGCAAGCTCCAACGGTTGAAGGGATCTTGTGCTGTCGAGTCGCGGTATGGACACGCGACCTCTGAAGGCAAAGGAAGGAAGGCACGCGCTTCCAAAGGCTGTGTGACGTGGTATGGGCGGCAGCTGATGACACGCCGTTCGTTCAGTCGCTTCTGGCGGGAAAAGCGGCGCAGTCGGAGTCGTTGACCTGTGCGCTCGTGAGCTTTTTGAGCTTTCATGACGAGCGTAGTGTCAAAGGCTGGCTCCTGTCCGCCCGGCGACGCGCTCAACCATAAACATGACGACGGCGCGTCATCTTTGACGTTCGTCTGCTGGCCACCGGGTTCAGTCACTCTACTCAAGGAGTTTATATTGAATATGGCTAGGGGAGTGTCTTCAGCGGCGCAACGACAAGCAGGCAGATGGGCGGATAGGGGTCGACGTCATTGCGTCGCCGTGCGTGACGCAGTGAACTTGGGACGATTTTGTCGCCAGCAACAACGTGAGCACGTTAAATGACGCAGTGCGCGTCGACTGGAGACCGCTTAGTTGTGGATCGCTTCAGTCGTGCTTCTAAAAAGACAGGATATAAAACAATAGAGGTACAACAGTTTCTGCAAATAGCTTTTGGAGCGGATATGGGGTAAAAGAAACGTCCACGAAGGGACTCGAACCCTCAATCTCCGCCTTCGGAGGGCGATGCCTTATCCATTAGGCCACGCGGACATTACAGGACAGGGTTGCAAAATACGCCTACCAATGTCCAGGCCAACATCTTATTTAAAATGACTCCGACGTGACCGACGTGATGCCAGCATCCAAGCAGTCAATGAGATGGACCAGTGGTGGGCTCTATTACTCAAAGCTTAGGCAGCTCGACACGCAGCACTGTTTCCTCGAGCCGCTCGGCGTGAGACAGCAGCATGGGCTCCTTCAGAGACAACGCGCAGCTCGCGCCCACGAAGAACGTGCCATTCTCGCTGCCTATGCGGTTGGAGCACACAAAGTAGCTGTTGGACTTTGGGTACGTGCCTTCCTTGAGCGCCTTGATAATGGGCGTCAGCCGCGTGGCCCAGTACGAGAAAGTTGGAAATGAGTCGCTCTCGGGTGGCTCAAAATCGCACCAGGCGCAGGAGAAAAGCACTAGATCGCTGCCATGGGTCACGACCTGCGAGGCAAACTCAAACGCCTCAAAGGGCGCCACAAAGTCGCACGGGTTGATGTCCATGCAGATGCCAAAGGAAATGGTCTTGTCCAGCCAAGGGCAGTACCAGGTCTTGAACTCGCTTCCAGCTGTCGCCCAGAGCTTGTCGGTCTCATAGAGAAACGTCTTGCGCGGATTGCACACGAGCTCCCCCTCGGGGCTGAGCACCATTATGGAGTTGTACAGACAGCCTGCCTCGTCGCCATCCACACCGAGCTCCACATATCCGCACAGCACCATACAGTTTAAACGGCGTGCATGACGCTGACACCAGCGGAATGTAGGCCCTTCGCCTGCTTGCTCCGCCACCTTTTGCACTTCCTCTTTCGTCTGGAACACGTAGCCAGTGAACGCCATCTGCGCCATATCCCCACGTCAGCTGGTCCATTGCATGATTAACTAGCAGCGTCTCCTACCTCGGAGAGCATGAGAATCGATAGTTCATCTTGTTTGGAGAGCGAGGCGATCATGGCTTCAACATGCTATGGATGCAGCTGTTAGAGGCGCCAAATGTCATGTCAACAAACCATCACCATGCTCGCTCCCTACCGCCATGTTGTGCTCCACCTGGCCGATCTGTGGATCTATACATCACAAACAGCACGACTCTGAGTCACATGACCATCACCCCACGGCTGCCGTTCCGGCGTCTTGTTAGACGCTGGAAACCCGTTCGCGCGGCGCTCACCATACTGCACGATCGCAATCTGCATCTCGTCTTCTGATTTGGTTACGATCCGTAACCCGCCAAGTGGGAAAGGTTACGTTTCTATTTTCCCGTTTTGGCTGGCTGGGATTATCATCGGGTCATCATGGGCAAGCGTGGTCGCAGCGGCGGCAATGGGAACCAGAGCAAGCAGGCGTCAATGTCTTCGCTCGTGGTCGTGAATCCGTCCATGCTCCATTCACTCGGCAAACCCGCCGGTGCTAAACCCAGGTACGAGCTGCTTGAATGGCTGGATGCGTCTTTTGTATTGACCATCGGTCCGTGTAGCAACAAGAAGAAGCCTGCTCAGCAGCCAAAGAAGGAGAAAGCAAAGCAGGACAGCAGCAAGACCAAGCAGAAGAGCAGAGGTAAAGACAATGCAGCTGGCAAGATCATTACGTCTGCGCCCACGGCCGTGGGGGCAGCAGGCGAGACGACGCCAGGGTCCATGTCAGTGCTGCGCGTGAGTGATGCCAAGCACTGTCTGGCCGCCGTCTACTGGATGCTTCTAGCGCGATCGACCAAGAGAAGCAGCGTTATCGTGCTTCCGAACGCCAACAAAGGACGAGAGACCCAGCTCACGGTGCAGCAGGTGGCCGGCATCTTCCGCAACCTGGGCTTCCAGACCGTGGGCATCCACAAGAAGATGACGCCCGGGCAGCGCAAAGTGAGCACGGATCGACTCCAAGCCAGCTGCAAGCGCAACAACTCGGCCTCGCCACTGGTCGTCGTGACCACGGAGCACTTCGTGGCCAGTACCAAGTGCGCTCAAGCTGATGTTCTATTACTGAACGCAGATTTGGCGGCCAATACGGCGGCCTACTCCAGCTTCGCACACATTTATCTGGCGACAGCAGATACGCAGCAGGCACCAGAAGCAGACAGCTTCGAGCCAGCCATGACGAACAATGAGCTGTCGCAGCTGCAGGCGAGACAGAAGATCGCGACCCAGATCGTGGAAATCAGCCAACGCATTGGGCAGAACGGCGCACGCGACGTTGATGACAAGTGGGCCGACAAGCTCGCGAAGGGTGCAGGTCTGGAGGAAGACGACGATGACGACGATAAGCGCGCTGCCAAGAAGCGGAAGAAAGCGCTCTCGCCTGATGAACAGCGACTGCTGGCGCTGACTGAGAAGCTCTGTGTGCTTCTCGCTCGCAAGATCGAGCAGGGAGCAGGCTCGCAGACCAAACCTGGAGGTGTGTCCGCTGCAGCACCAGGCGGCGATCGCTCTGAGAAGCTCCAGGTGCTTGGTCTGGTGACAATCAGTGCATCAATTGGCTCGTCGATCTCAGACGAGCGAACTTCTGCTCAAACGCGATGGATGGATGCAGCGTTGGGAAGCCAACACGGTGGCGAATGGCAGGGTGATGTTCGTCATGGAGCATCCAAGGACGCGGCGTCGCTGGCGCTTCGTCGTCGTTTCTGCTCCTGCCAGACCGCGAAGGCCACGCCCGAAACCAAGCACTGGAAGCAGTGGAACCCCAACAAACTCCCGCTGGACACCGACAAATGGGGCGGCGAGTACGGCAAGGTGTGCGGGCACAACGAAGTGGTGATGCACTCACTGCGCCCGTTCTTCCCGCAAGAAGTGCTCAACTCCAAGATCTGCAGTCGCATCTTCCCGGCTCCAGGCAACCAAGGCTTTGATGGCTGTCTGGAGCACCTGCGGCTCAGCTGCATGGACCACAAGCGGCCCATGACGATCTGGGACGCAGAGGCCTTTGTGTACATCACGGCCACGGGTAAAGTCACATGGACCAAGAAGAACCAGTTGCTGGATCTGTCGCTGGCCAGTCTGCAATGCCTCATGACAAACCTTCGAAGTTGGACACTCGAGAGCCAAGGACAACTGCCTCCCGCCACGCTGATGGAAGCGATTCAGCTGTGCTGCCAGTTGGGCGACGGCGATTTGCGCTCGCCTGTGCTGGAGATGAAGCTGGTGAAGCGCATCATGGGCTTCACGCTCGGCGGCTCCGTGCGGCTGTGGAAACAGATCGCCCGTGCCCCGCATCCGCTGGCCACTGAAGATATCTACTGAGACGGATTGCAGCAATAGACATACACCGGAATGAGAGAGAGAGATACTTTCTTGGTAACTAATAAGGGGGTGTTTCTAATCCGGCCAAAGCGCTTGACTCATCGTACTGCTGCTACAGGAGACGCCACGGGCGTGTGGGCATCCTCCTCTTTGCGCAGTTCGTGAACGACTGGCCCTTCGCTGTCCGTTGGTGCAGGGGAATGCTTGTCCTGTCGGTCCGGGCCGACCTCGTCCTGACTCACCTGCTGCTCCTGGAGCGTCTTTTGCCTCACGAGGCCATGCAACGGGTCGAACACGAGCCAGTCATCGCCGCGCGTGATACTGCGATTTGCGTGTTGGTTCTTGATTTGCACGAGCTTGTCCATGGCCTGCTGGTACTCGGTGGCGTTCAGCGGCGGCGCGTCGCTGTCAATGCCCTCGAGCTCCTCGCTATCCGAGAGCAACGGAGGAACGCTCGGCTCTGCGAACAGGAACGGCAGACTACACAGATACAGAGACCTAGTGATGAGTATGGGGCAACGATGGCGCGCATTTTCCCGTGGAGAAGGAACGCACTAGTGAGGCAGATGCACCGTGAAGATCTCGAGCAGCCAGCGGCCAGCCATGAGCTCTGTGAACGCGACCAGCATGATCTCGCAGATGCGGTACACGACCAACACGTAGGCCAGCGCGTAGTAGCCGAACAGCGCGATGGTCGAGACGGCCACGTTCACCACGGGCAGCGTCGTGTGGTGCAGCCAGAGCTCCTCCTGCAGCGTCTCGCCGAACCGGAAGTGCGGGTACATGTCGCAGATGTCCACCGCGTTGGCGTAGGCCTGCGTGAACCAGCGCGCGACCATGGCCAGCCCCGCCACGACGTACACCGAGAGCCACGGCAGCTCGCGCATTCTGCCACCCGCTCTGCGCCGACAGTTCCTGATGTCACGGTTGGGCTTATTGAAAAACCTCACTACTGAACACGCACGCACTCAACCGCCGGCCGCATCATGCAGGCAGACCAGGCGAATGAGGTTTTTCCATCTGGCTGATGAGGTGGCGGCCGCGGCCCCGCGTCGTGTGTGTGAATAACGCCAGCGACTTGACAAGAAGGTCATGTCTCGAGCCACGGACGACGAAGAGAGCGCAGTAGATGAGGAGGGCGACAGAGACAGAGAGATCGCTGTGTATGCGCACAGCATGCGAAGAGCTTACGCATGCGCTGACTGGCGATTCACGACGTGGATTAATGCCAGAGAAACTTCATGCCTTTGCTCTGTGTATGGAGGAATGTGTTGGATGCTGGTGGCATCAAACCGAGTGAGCGAGCGACCGCAACGGCCCTTTGAGCGTTGAGCTACCTTCGATGGAGATTGGATTGGATTGGTGGGTCGTGACAGCGGAATGGGTCCAGGTTGCCGCTGGGACCGGGTTTGCGACAGGCCGTCAAACGACTAAACGACGGCGATGAGATAAGGGGATTACGAAATGAGTTACGGTACACGTAGTGGTCGTTTAAAACACGTAAAAAGCACCTCCTTCGCCTAAAAAAACAAATCAGGGTGCACAAAAATTTGTACGCACCAAGCAAAGCGCAGCTGCGTGTACAAATGTCAGGTTGTGCTGTCCACATACAAATGCCAAGTGTAGGGGGGCAGGGGCAAGTATTTTGACCAATGAAACTTCTGTACGCACACGGGCTATTTGTACGCACAGCGTTCCACGTGTCGTGGGGTTGAGGGCTCGGGTGCGGACATCGTACACTTTTTAGGGTGCAGGCAACTCACGCAGGCTGGCATGCCCCAGGCAGAAGCATTCCCGGATTTACTTTCAAGGAAGCACAAGTAGCCATGGCTGACCAACTGACCGAAGAACAGATCGCTGAGTTCAAGGAGGCATTCTCCCTCTTCGACAAGGACGGCGATGGTACCATCACGACCAAGGAGCTCGGCACGGTCATGCGCTCGCTCGGCCAGAACCCCACGGAGGCCGAACTCCAGGACATGATCAACGAGGTCGACGCTGACGGCAACGGCACGATCGACTTCCCTGAGTTCCTGACCATGATGGCCCGCAAGATGAAGGACACGGACTCCGAGGAGGAGATCCTGGAAGCCTTCAAGGTCTTCGACAAGGACGGCAATGGTTTCATCTCGGCCGCCGAGCTGCGCCACATCATGACCAACCTCGGCGAGAAGCTCACCGACGAGGAGGTCGATGAGATGATCCGTGAAGCCGATATCGATGGCGATGGTCAGATCAACTACGAAGAGTTCGTCAAGATGATGATGTCCAAGTAAGCGTATCGCCTGCAAGCGCACTACACTTTCCCTCCGCATTGTCGTCATTTTGGGCGTCTTCATACAGTTTCCTTTTTTTTAGTATAGTATGCTGACTTTTAAATCAAGACAGTGTCATTTTTTTTGCTTTTCGCCTCGCATTGTCATGTGTCTCGCTGTGTGTCTTCATGACCTGGCGCATGGCGGAGCAAGCAAGGCCCAAGGTCATGCTGCAGCCGTGATATGTGGCGGTGCCGGAGCTTTGATGAACCCATCGGGTCCTGATTTATTTGGCCGGTCGATCCCACTGCGTACGGTACGCGATCTCCCAAGGGTCGTGCAGCTGAACCGACGCGAGAGCGTGGCTGTGGCTCGGCAGTGCGCGATCTGCTTGGACCCGATGGCCGCGAACGCGCCGAACGAGATCGAGGAGGCCATCAAGCAGCTCAAGAGCAAGCCCGGATTCTCGTCCTATTTGCTCATGAACAACGACGGCATCGTGGTCAAGTACGAGAACATGGAGTACAAGGAGGCCGTGATGCACGCGTACCACGTGCTGTCACTCTTCAGCCGCACCCGCAAGCACCTGCAGAAGCTGTTCCCGGACCCGAGCGAGAGCGAAATCGAGTGGCTGCGGCTACGCACCAAGCTGCACGAGATGGTCATTGCGCAACACCTGCGGTTCACGCTCGTGGTGCTGCAGAAGGCCGAGACGGCCGAGACCCTGCCCGAGCCCATCGGCGGCCGCGCCGCTTTGGACGACACCAAGGAGAAGGAGGAGGAGAAACCGGCAGCTGCGACGTAGTGACATGTTTTCAACCAATGCAAAGACGTTACGTTACTTTTCAGCCAATCATGATGCGTAGAATACTTGTTGAAGGTGGCACAGTCTCGGGTCTTCCGTAGCAGCATGGATACAGTACAAACATGAACACAGAACCATGGCGCAGCAGCTAACAACGCGGAGTCCTTTGCCAGTTGCGATGCTTGGCTTCCATCATAAGCGATAGTACCGTGATCCCTCTCTTGTCGAAAGAATCCAGCAAACAGCCGATCCTCGCGGACTGTACCAGTCGAAGCGGTACAATCCCGCAATCGGTCCCAAGATTACGGCTCACCAGGCGGCGGCTTCTCCAGTGCGGAGCTCCTTGGGCCATGGATCAGGTCCCGCCGCTCTTCGCGCATGCGCTGCGCTACGTCCCGGGCGACGCAGTGCGGACGCCCTTTGGGTCTGGCACGGTGGCGGCCTCCTCCTCCACCAGGTGCGATCTCTACGCGGCGCCCAAGGGCGGAGGCCTTCCCGACTGACTCCGTGATCTTTGTGCGATGATAGCAAGAGCCACGTAGCTGTGGAGCTGGCAGGCGGGGCGATGCTCTATGCACGGGTACGTCACCTGCATCTGCAGTAATTTCCGTCGTCTGTGATTATGCTGAACTCGCTGGTCGTTGGCTCGTCTACTATTAGCGTGGTTGCCTCGTACCGGAGCTGCGCATGCTGTCCTGCGGCGAGCTGCCCAAGGGCACACGTGTGGTCGTTCTCCCAAGCAGCGGGAGCCAGAGTCAAGCTGATGACGATGTCGGCACTGTGCAGTCCTTCCTGTAAGACCCCAGCAGTGCGTCGTGGTGTCGCTGCTGCCTGCTGTTTGTTTCACATGCTCCGCTCCCTTTTTCTAGCATCCGCGAGCAGCAATACCAGGTGGAGATGCAGAAGGAGACGCTGCTCGTTGAGGTACACGATCCAGCAGCGCCGTGCCTTAGCGCAGTCTGGATCCTAGTACTCATTCCTCTTTGATGCTGCAGAAAGAGTCGCTGCGACTCGCGCCCACGACGCGCGTGCGCACAGCCTATGGCTTGGGCACAGTCACCGCCTATCGCGCCCCAAGCGACTCGTACGCAGTTGATCTTGACTTTGGCGCAAGCGCATACCTGGCTGTACGTACTCTCTCTCTCTCGCTCTTTCAATGCATCTGAACCACCCAGCTGACGAGATCAATGCAGTCGAGTGCCGTGTCCAGCGTGGATCTGCGTCTGCTCTCCAAGATTCCCAAGCCGTTGAGTGCAGAACAGATCTACGCAGAATTCGACGGCCGCATATCCCACGAGGACGCGCAGGCGCTGAGTCTCAAGGCCGAGCAGACGTACGCGCAGATCGAGGGCTTTTGCGAGCAACACGCTGAAGTGATTTCGTTTCTATCGACCAATGCGACGTATGGAGACCAGTACTCGCAGGCACTCAGTACGTTGCTGGACCCAACGCTGTCGGAAGCCTCGACGCGCATGAGACTCGCAGGCGCTACTGAGATGTCCAAGCTCAAGCAGATCGCAGCCAGCGCCAAGCAAACGCTGGAGGAGGAGCTGCTGGACGGCAAGGACGCATCGACCTTTGTGGCCCAGGCAGCCAAAGTACTCAGCCAGCTGAAGAACAGCCATGAAGTCAAAGCGCTGAGATCTGAGCTGCGCACTCGAGCGACCAGTGAACTTTCTCGCGCGCAGCAGAAAATGAAGGAAGGCGAGGACGGCCCGATCCTGACGTCACCACGCGGCGCCAGCGTCGAGTCACAACAACAACAACGTATCGTGGTCTCCCAAGTACTCCAGATGCTGGAGAGCAAAATGCGTGAGCAGCAGCCAAACTTGGACGCGCAAACGCTGCAAACCCAGCTTCTGACCAAGTTCCAAAAGCACGAAGGCGATATCTTGCGTGCCCAAGAGGCCATGGCTCAGTTTGAGCAGGTTGCGAGTGCCAAGCTGGGGGTGAGTTCGCTTACGGAGCTGGACCCAATGCAGCTCCTGTCGAAGGCGGAAGAAATTCTGCCTCAAGTGTCTGCGAAGGCGAGTGTGCTCGTGGCCTCGGGAGAGAAATACTGGACGAGCATGCAGCAAACGACCCAAGGACAGCAACTTCTCAGCAAGGCCAAAAAGCTGGTGGCCTCGGTGGAAAACCCGGATGCCTTCTGTGAAAATGTGACCAAAGCCATCGCGGAAGTCAAGCTGGAGAACCTGGCCAGCTGGGGCTCCACGATCTCAACCAACAAGCAGAAGCGGCAGGAGTTCATCGACCGTGTGAAGGACCATTGCCTCGACTTCTTCATGTCGGTGTTGCCATCAATCAAGGTTGATACAATCTCGGGCGTGGAAGAAGGCATTGAGTATTCCATTGCGAAGCTGGATCTGTCTAACTTTCGTGTGCGGAAGGAGCGCGTCAAAGTACGTATGGGCACAGTCGTGGACGAAGAGCTCTTCACTGTTCGTGCGACACATCTTACGGCACTGCTCAAGGGCTTCGAGTGGACGTTTGCGCAAAAGTACTTCCCGTACGTGAATGGAGGAGGACTGGCTGACGCTGAGCTGAGCGGCGGTGTGATCTCTTTGGGCTTTAAAGCTGAGAAGAAGATTGTAAATCACGAAACGGGCGAGTTCAAGCCAACGCTGGTATTGAACTCCATGGAGATCGAGATTCGAGATGAGCTCAAAATTACAGTCCAGGGAAGCTGGTTCAGCGCCATCTATAACATGCTGGCCTCAGTATTTGCAGCGTTGATCCGTGAGTACCTGGCCAAGACGATGGAGAGTAAGCTGCTTGGACACATGATCCGTCTACTCAAGACGCTGAACGATCAGATGGACAACTACTGGCCGCTTATCCTGCAGCTGTTGGACGTTCGTGTGGAGGATCTGCCCCCAGCGAGTCCATGGCGAGGCGCTAAGGAGGTGGATATTCAACCCCAGCAAATGGATATTTCGTTCTCCAAGCGCGAAGGTATTCCGTTTGTGTTTGCCCGTGGAGTACTCAACAAGTATGTGGTCGTCAGTCGGATCCTGGATCTGGAAGTGTCAAACGGTGGAGCCAACGCTGCTGATCTGCTGAAAGTGCCAGTGGGCTCCAGTGTTTTGGCTATCAATGGATTTTCATGCTCCAAACTGACACTGGGCGAATTCAATGACCTGCTTCAGACGTTGCCGTTGCCATACACGGTTCGCTTCACGCTTGCAGCCGAAGACCCAGCAAGAACGCGGCAACAGCGTGTTGTACCGCGGCCAGAAGTCTTCAGTGTCGTCTTTCGACAAGAAGGACCGTTTGGGTTACGACTGCGCAATCGCCCGTTGTCACTTTATGGCGCCATTGTATTGGGCTTCACAGCCTCCGCGGATGGAACCAAGAGTACGGCGGAGCAAAGTGGCAAGATCCAGCCGGGGCAGCTACTCATTCGTCTCAACGATACAGATCTCCGCTTCAAGAAGCTTCCTGAGATTCTCACTATCCTCAAGGCTGCAACGAAGCGTCCAGTGACGTTGCATTTCGCATCCAGCCCCGATGGCATCGTGAAAGTGCGTCATTGGCCGCCCATGATCGAGTTGGAGGTCTCAGATGAAGAGGCGGCCGACGGGCGCAATTACGTCGTAATTGCAGCCTTTTCTCGTGTGCCGTCGTTCGCTCAGAAGAGTCATGTCGTGCATCTGGGTGATGTGCTACTGAGTGTTAATGGCATCCCGATGCATGCTCCACACCAGGCCGGCTTTGCAGCGATCATGGAAACGCTTCGTCGCATTGCTGAGACCAAGCAGCCGATGCGCGCCATTTTCGTCAACCGTGAGCAGTATCTCGCTCATAGAACGCATTTGCTTCAGGCAGCGAGCCCAAGCAACGCAAACGAAAAGAGCGAAGGAGAAACCGAGAAGGAAATCAAGGAACCCCAGTACGACGAGACCTTAGAACTAAAGGAAGTCGTATTCCCCAAGGCTCCATTGGGGATCCTCTTTGGGAACTGGAAGGACGAAGCTGCGTACGTTCGCCAATTCATTTCAAGCGCTGGGCCAGCCGAAAAGACGGGCATGCTGCGCACCGGCCACGCTGTTCTCCAGATATGTGGTAAGACAGTCGACGCAGACGCGACCCCTGCGAGCATTGAACAAATGATCGACGATGTCAGCGAAGCGGAAACGCCACCGACGTCGTACACAGTCACGGTGCGTGATCTAGAGGTGGAGCGCGAGCTGATGAAGTAACAAGCGAGCGAGATTCAGTGGTGAAAACGTAAAAAATAAATCATAATATACCGTCTATATCGATATTTGCTTTGGACAGAGCTTCTCGCAGCAGGTTATCGACGTCAAACTCAAACTTGTCCACATCGTCCTCAATGAGATCAGGAATCAATTGTGGCTTGACTCGCGGGGGAGCAAGGGGCTCTGGTGCTACAAGTGTACTGGGCTTCGGCCTACGGATGGTCATGAGTTTATTCTTTGCCTCACTCGCCCACATCGACAAGCGAGACAGAGTCATGAACGAGATGCTTTCGTCGATTCGCGGGCCACCAGTAGACGTTTGACCTAAAGGCGACATTGTGTCATCACCTTCGTCATCCTGGTCGTCTTCTTCGGTAACAGAAGACTCGCGCTCTCCAGTCGATAGATTGGTGACATGACTCATGGCCGCAGCAAGAGACGCATATGATTCTTCACGATCCAGTTGCGCCAAGGCACCGGAGAGGCTCTGATACTCGACAGGACCTGGCGAAGGTGGTCCAGCAGCAACTCCACCAACACTCGAAAACTGAACTATGGTCTTTCGAGAGGAAACGGCCGAACTCGCCTTCCTTGAGGCGTCGCTTCCATAAAACTCTTTCAGGATCACACGTCGTTGATACGACAACATCACCTGCACGAACTCGTCCTTGTCAATCACTTGATCCTCGCCTGCCGCTCGGTTATACAATACAAGCGCTTCACGACGGTCGATATTTGGCTCCAAGACGACAACTAGCTCGCAGAATTCTCGAAAGTCCAGAGTCCCATCGCCGTTCGTGTCCACAGTGCTAAACATCCCGTGGATGTCGTGGATTTGCTGTTCGTAGAGCACAAACCAGTAGTTCATGATCTTTTCCAGCGCGATGTCAATGTCGAGGCCCACTACACCAGTGGTCGTAGTCTGTGAGGCGCACAATAAGTTAATCTCTTCTTTCAGCTTGTCCAGAGTCTCGTTTGAATCCTCTTTCGTATACGAAAACACGCGGTCGATGGTTTCACACACGATCTCGGTCTTCACGGAAACCGATTTCGAGCTCAGGAAAATGCCATCACCAAATGCAGCCCTCAACTTTTGGGCGATTGCAGTAGCTTGCTTGCGACCCTTCTTATATACACCGGCTACGACATCACTGTCAGTATTGAATTGCAGCATGAAACACGAAAAAGCACAATTCTTACCGTTAAAAATGACGACCACGACGAACAAGAAGAAGTCAATGCCTTGCACTGAGCAGGCGTGAGACTCTGGGTCCAATGATCCAGTAAGCAGCCCGAAAATACGCACACGAGCGCTTTCCTAACATTGAACAACTCGCTCCATGATCAGCGAAGGATGACTCAATATCAGATATAATTTCCACGTACCCTCGCATGTTTTCGAATTGCAGCATCAAGAAAAACGAGCTGACTGATGGCGAGATCCTTCAAGCCATAGTGCAAAACATACATTTCCATGATGAATTGGGCAAGGTTGTTGCGTAATTTGGCTGCATTGTCGTCCTGGTCGTCTTGGATCATTTTGGCTTGGTAGTATCCAACGATGATCGAATGTAACTCGCTCAGCGTGAGAGGCTTTCGCTTGGACAAAATTTTGCGGATCTTCGAGGACGGGATCTTTGCTTGGTCGATGATACTTGCAATTCCAAACCCATATTTGTTCGTGCGTCTGTTTTTGATAATCAAATCATCTTCTTGGCTGTTCTGACCTCCTCCACGTCGACGACCGCGGCCCTTTCCTGTTAACCCGGTCCTTGAATCCTCGTCGTCTTCATATTCGTCATTGTCATCGTCTGTGCTGCCGTCACGGCTTCGCTGGCGATCGGTTTGCACAGCTTGTTCCACCAGCACGGGAGTTGCTTTCACCAGTTCATCTCGTAGCTCTTGTACCTCTCTGGCGTGTGCTATTGCTGCTTCTTGAGCTTCATTTAATTGCGCATTATTTTTCCATCGCAAATTGGTGGCCAGTTGGTCTGCTTCCAAGAGCTGTTGCTGCAGCTCCGCATTCTTTTGCTTTTCCAGCTGAAGCTCCTCCATGGCGTCATTCACACACTCGAGCAGTTTGCGGTCTTGATCGCAAAGATCGTCGTCCATCATGGCCCTTGCCAGATTGAGTGGCGGTGGCGCTTCTTCCCCTTTACTCACCGCTGTAGAAGGACGATTACTCTTTAGAAGCGACGAAATTAGCATCTGGAAGCGAGTG
Organism: Elongisporangium undulatum; assembly: GCA_023334555.1. Classification (NCBI taxonomy): domain Eukaryota; phylum Oomycota; class Peronosporomycetes; order Pythiales; family Pythiaceae; genus Elongisporangium; species Elongisporangium undulatum. The sequence continues at coordinate 23,299 of JAADVF010000271.1, forward strand.
ATTCGGCTCGCTGAACGCTCGAGAATCGCGTTCTGCTGTACACTAGAGCTCAGCAAGAAGTCCGACCGGATCTTGCTACAAATGGACACGAACCAATCAGCTTTGATTAAGTCACCCACCACATTTCCACTCACTCGGTCATGTCTTGAATGTCATCCTTGAACAATTGGCGCAGGACTTTGTCCTTTTCGTACAGATTCATCTCGTTTGTGATCTGCACCAACGTGTCGGCCGTGAGATGGGCGCGCAGGGCAGTGATGACCTGGAGTACGACGTGCTGCTTCTCCTGCTCGTCCATGTACTGGAAATGGTGCAACACGGCGCTCAACTTTTCGCCCAGCTCGTCGTGCGCAGTATTGCGGTGGGAGATCTGATCGATGGCCTTGATATTGAACCTCGTCTCGATATCCTTGAGCTTGGCCACACGCGCTTCCTCTTCCTTGAGCCGAGATTTATACTGCGACCGCTCCTTGGCCATATCTAGAGTTCAAGCGACACGGGTGAATGACCAGCAATGGTTTGGGTATAAACCCACTGACTCACTCTACCTGCTTCCATTGCGACGCGTTGCTGTTCCAGCAAATGGCGGTGCTCGTAGTACGTCAGCTGCTGGGTAAAGCACTCGAGCGCATCCATCTCATGGGGAGCAGTGGCCGTCGGCAGATCCTCTGGGTTCATGTAGATCGCAGCAGATAGATCTCTAAAGACAGAGGCAAACTGAGCTTTATCACCAGCCACCAGCAACCCACGAACGCCAAACGTACGCACAGATCTTGACCAATATCCCTTCATGGCGCGCGAACACGCTGCTGGCTTTGCACAGACAGTGGATAGCGATGGCTGTCTGCAGCCTGTTCGGTGTGGGCTTGCCTCTCGTCAGCGCTGCCGACTCGCGAAACAGCATCTCGCAGTAGAGCGAGAAGGACGAGAAGCTGGCGGTCTCGGTCTCCAGGCTCTGGAGCCAGGCCGTGATCTTACTGGCGTCCGACGACGTCAGGATCGCTTTCCTGTTGCTGCGTGGCGATGCGCCTTGGATATGCTCGCGCAGCACTTGCGAGGACACGACCGAGGCCGCGGAGACGTCACCCATGGGCGAGTGCGGCCGGAACAAGGGCGGCATTTTGCGCCTGGGGGAGCTGCTCTTGGGCGGCGATGGAGAGGACGCAGCTCCTGCCAGGCGTGGGCTCCCGTTTTCCTTGGTTAGGAAGACCTCTCGCTGTGCATGCAGCTGCCTGGGCGAGCCAACCATGGCTGGGAACGAGTTGAGCGGCCGTAGCGCCGTGGGTCCTGGGCCGCTGGAGTCCGCCGTGGTCTCGTTGCGCAGCACGTCGCAGACGTCGTCTCTGGAGTCGTCGCTCACGAAGTCTGGGTCCACGTAGCGGTGGGGGAACTGCAGCAACGGGCGCGCGCGCTGGCCGCCGCTCGAGCGCTCGGGCCGGGGACTCCGCATATTGCGGCAATGCCTTCAACTAACGAAAGGGCGCGTATTCTGGGCTCTGATAGGCTGAATTTATGAAAAAAACTTGTATGTGATTGGTTTAAATGAAGTTATGTGACGTATGATTGGACAAAAATGATACTTTGTGATACATTCGGTACACCTTCCTATCACATCGCGAAAGACAAGCCGCTAAGACATGAATGTAGTAACGACATGAAGACACGATATGTAGTTGTTACGAAGCCTCAGCGCCAGGCCTTGCTGCAGTCTCATCCAGCAGTAAATACGTATTCGAAGACGCTGCGTTGGGGGGCTGGCTAGACCCAGTTCGACGCCACGACCTTCGTCGTAGGACTCGGTGGCTCTGGAGTGAGTGCTCGAGCCTTAGATGTCGGACTCAAACCACTGCGACCTTCTCGTCCTGCTTCGACTGGCTCGTGGACATCAATGACAATCGATTCGGGAGGTGTTCCGAGCCAACGCTCTTCAAACGCCGCCAGTGAGGCCTCCTTGCGTTTCTTGGCGCAGATGAGTACTGCTACAGCAGCAGCGACGCAAGCACTAATCACCACTAACGCGACACTGCTGGCGTTGCTGTCGCTAGCTTTCGGGGTCACGACTTCGTACACTGCCCTGTCCAGAGAGCTTGAACTCGCAAGGCTTCCAGCAGCACTGCCGAGCGCCCGAGGAAGCACATTGGATCGTGCTGGAGGATTCAAAGCAAAGGCACTTGGTTGTTAGAGACCAGTGTGACACACATAGCTAACAGTCTGGGCCACTTACGTGCTAAAGCCGCGGTGATGCGCAATGATGGGAACGGGGTGCTATCGATCGCCGCGGTGCACATCGTGGAGAAGACTAAGGCGTAGCGATGGCGGTCAGTACGATAGGATCAGATCGTCTGCAGCCTTTCTCAAGTGAGAGACGTACCTATGAGCAGCAGCAGAGCTCGCTGCAGTGCACGCAGGGACCTCAAGAGAAAGGAGCGGATTGGAGCAGCCATACTGCTCTCTTGTGCTGATACTGATCGAAAGAAACTCAGAAATGTAAGAAAGTACCGTTGGTGGCTTGATGGGACTCGATCTTGAGGCTTCCAGCTGGATCCTCCAGTTGGGAATTGGAGAACATGAAGCTTTGGTTCGTTGTGCATGGCGATGGGAGTATGTTCGCCATTTCGATCGCGCAGAATGCAGACGTCAATGCCGTGAAGGAAGCTATCTTCTGCAGCCAGCGATACGATCTCAGGTCCGACTTCCCCCCAAGCTCATTGAGTCTGTACTTGACCAGAGATGGCAACGGTCTCTCGATGGAGGATTTTCAGGAGGCAGCGAGGCTCCAGCGAGGGAATCTTGCCAGCAAGTATGTGGAAATGAACCCGATGCTTGATCTTGATGACGCGTTATACTTTGACCCTGGCTTCAAGCCTGGACGCCATGTTCACGTGCTGGTGGAGCTGCCAACCGAGGGCAGTACAGGCACACATTGTGTCGAATGCATCCACACTTGAGACTATACTGAGCCACTGCCCCAAGACTGGCGAATTGCCACTGGATGGAGACTTCCTGCAGCTGTTTGAGTGGTCCAAAAACGACTGCAGGACGGTAAAGGACATTGAGGCGATCAATCGTACGGTGTATTTCCCTGGTGGTCGATTCTACGTGCACCAAGAGATTCTGTGCGTACTGGAGGCATCAGTGGGAATTGGACTCAGTCGAGCTGTGCGACTTGCAGTTTATTCTGACGAGAAGCCCAGGAACAGGCAAGAGCCGCGTCTTGGCTCTGCTGTGCTTTATGATTGCCGTCAAGTGCAAGCGGCCCGTTGTGTGGATGCGCATAGTCACTACTGGGCGCAGTGGAGCAGCTACACACTTGCTGCATCAAGGCAAATACTACGAGTGGGAGGACGCGAGACCTACGAGTGGCTGTTCAATGCCATGAAAGGCAGCGAGAACCACGCATACTACTGGGGTACCATTTTTGCCTACTGCAGCGAGCCGACACGCATGCAATGCTGAGATTCTCTTGAAGGTCGCGAAGCCATTCTGGGACCTGAACTTGGCCGTGTGCTTTGTGGCGCTTGTGCCTAATGAGGACACGCTGCTGGAGTTCCAATGGAGCCCAGAGCTGATGGCCAACGAACAAGTGGCCAAGAGCATTCCGCTGTATATCGCAGTAGAAAAAGAGAGGTTGTATGATGAGCCCAGTCGATTGAACTGCCACCCTCGCTTGGCCCTGTAACTGATGTCGTCGTTGTGCAGGAATTGAGAACGAGTGAATGCATGTGCCACGTTGTTGCGGCATCGATGCTGCCACGTGGAGTCTGAATACCGGTCTTCTGCTATTCCATGGACTGCATACAGTAGTCAATGTAAATACAATCCACGTCTGTAACACTAACGACGTGAACGCATATCCAGAGCAGCTTGTTGAGCCTTCTCATGACTCTCATGATCTTCACGTTCGCGAATGCTGCAGAACCTGGGCGTCTGTCCCACACTAGACTTCATTTCCACCAATCACAGCAGTACACATTCAACAATACCGCCGATTTCAGCCAATCGGAATCTGATCCTTTGGGCGGGGCATGCCGTTGACGTCGCGCATTCTGCCACTGCCAAGTGGAACGTGAAGCGCATCCGGAACCCTTCGAGCAGCTCCGCGTGCCTCCTGTCGACTGGATCTCAAGCCCCTGGACCTCGCTCGCTCTCCTCCTATGCACCAGATGGACCTCCTGCCCACCGGCGCGGGCCTGGGCTCTTCGGGCACCTGGGGCGGCCGGCCGCAGCACGTCAAGGACGCTGCGCTGGCGGCCGGATCGTCCTTCGTGGCGCTCATGCTGCTCCAACGCGTGCTGTTGACCGACACAGAGCAGCAGGACTCGCTCACCATGGCGCTCTTGCTGCTGTGCACGCTGCTGCTGCAGCTCGGCGGGATCTGGCTCACGCGCGACAAGCAGAGCTCGACCACGCTCCAGTTCCTGACCGCGGCGCAGACCAATCCGGCACTATCAGCGCGTATTATGGGCAATGCAGCGCGCATTCTGGCGCAGTGCTGGGTGCGCGTGGACGCGCTGCACCACTTCGGCTTCCTGTTTGCGTTCCTGCTCGAGAACATCGACGCGCTGCTGCTGCAGCCCATGATGGACGCCGTGCGTGGCTCCTCGTCTTCGTCCGGCAATGTCCACTCAACATGGCTGCTCGTGCTGCTGGGATACGTCTTGGTCGCTGGCGTGGACGCCTACGAGTACGGCTCGCTGCTGCACACGGTGCTGCTGATCGCGCTGGCGCTGGGCACGTGTCTGGCGCAGAACCGCATGGCCGAGACCACGTTCCGACTGGCATCGTCGCCGCAGTTCCACATTGCGTCGCTTGTCAGCGCGTGCGCATTCCTGCTGCCAATGTCGTGGCTGGGACTCGCGTGGCGACCTCAACGCAGTGGCAACGAGCCGCTATACACGCATTCAGTCGACGGAAGCGCGTTCTGGTGGGTCGCGTGTCTTCTGGGCGCGGCGGCTTGCCATCTCTTCTCGCTGTATTGCGTGCGCAACCCAGTGCCGCGTACGCTGTCGCGTCAGCGATGGCTTACGCTCATCGTGTGCTCCGCCACCGGTCTAGGCGGGTCGCTGCTGGTCTCAGCGTGGCAGGATGACTGGTTCCGCTTCGTCGCAGACGCCGTGGCCTCGCTCGTCATTATCTACGCCCAAGTGACGCAATTCCAAGCTGCAGAGAACGGCGATTACGTGAGCAACAGCAACTCCCAGGACATGGAGGCGTATGGCTCGCTGTCGACGAGCTCCAAGACCACGGTGATGCACATCCTGCGTGTGCTTTGGGCCAAGGAAGACTCGAGTCGCATGCTGCTGTTCCTGGCCGTGAACGTGGTCTATATGTTTGTGGAATTGGCTGTGGGCATCTGGACCAACTCGCTTGGGTTGATTGGCGATGCCGGCCACATGTGCTTTGACAATGGAGCGCTGATCATCGGCCTTGTGGCCTCGTATATCGGTAAGCTGCCAGCTGACGCGCAGTACACGTACGGCTACGGCCGCGTCGAAGTGCTGTCGGGCTTCCTGAACTCGATCCTGCTGCTGTTCATCTCGTTTCATCTGATGGCCGAAGCCTCGTCCAGGTTCTTTGATCCGCCAGAGGTGTCCACGGACAACCTACTGCTCACGTCCACGATCGGTCTGCTGATCAACATTGTGGGCCTTGTCTGGTTCCATGATCAAGTGCACAGCCATGGCGAAGGCGGCTGCGGTCACGGCCACAGTCACAGCCACAGTCATTCCCATGGCGAAGAAGAGGACGAAGAGGACGCTGGAAATAGTGCCGCCAGCAACAGTAACATGTACGGCGTGTACCTGCACGTACTGGCTGATACGCTCGGCAGTGTCGGTGTGATTATCTCGTCGCTGCTGATCGAATTCAAGGGATGGTATATTACTGATCCGCTGTCGTCTGCCATGATCTCACTGCTGATCTTTGGCAGCACCCTGCCGCTGCTGAAGGATACGCTGTTGCAATTGCTGCAGCGAGTGCCGAAGGATATGGAACGTGATATTACACGTGCGTTGAGCGAAGTTCGATCTGTCGCTGGCGTTCAAGACGTGGCGCAATGGCATTGCTGGCGCCATACTGGCGAAGTCTGTGTAGGCGCGCTTCATTTGATCGTCCAAGCGGACGCTGACGAGCAGCTTGTGATGCGTCAGACGCGAGACATTTTCCAGAAGCGAACGCGCATGAACGAATTCTTGACGATTCAAGTGGCCAAGCACCAGCAGCAAGACCAACACCATGGTCATGACCATGTCCACGATCACGCCCACGTTCATGATCACGACCACGTGCACTCGCATGTCCACGTTCATGCCCATGAGCACGATCACGATCACGATCATGCGCATGCGCACGAGATGAAGCTGGACGAAACAACCTTGAGTACGCACGAAAAACCGGCTGGAAACGACTTCTGGGCATCGCATGGGTCGAGCCCGCTCGTGAATCGTTCTCATCAGAGCACACCGCAATTGTTTTCTGGCGACTATGTTCATCGCAAGAGCCCAGCTGCTCCAGCCGCATCCCCCCATGACTCTCATTCGACTGACCAAGGCATTTGGATGGGATCGAATCAAGTCCATAAACCCATGAGCTTTGGTTCTGGATCACGAGCGGCACTGCACAACGGCAATAGTTTCCAGGCGATGGCATTGGCTGCTCATGATCCTCATCATGGACCTCGTCGATCGCCAATCCAAGCACACCAACACTCGCACTAACTTAACACAATCCGATCCGCCCCATGTGACGCTGTTTATTTTTGTAGCTGCTGCTTTTTATATGCTGCGGTCTGAGTCTTGTGGATGTGAACAGTCATGAAGCCTCGCGGAGCTGTCGATGGCGATGAATCGAAGGCGGCAGCCGCCATCAGGAGATCGCTCGACTCCTCCGATGCAGCTGTGCGTGCAGTGCTCATGGACACTCGGTCATCGCAGGCACTCGAGCCTGTGAAGCTGCCCACAAAGCTTCGAACACGCATCGAGAAGGCCCAGCGACGAGCAGCCGCAGCCAAAGACGGTGAGACGCATTTGTACAAGAGACACTGTGCCACTCGTTGTTGTTTTACTGACGCTCTGACTGCTAGGGGTCTCGATCTTCACGTCCTCCAGTGATTCCAAGGAGCTGCAAGCACAGCAAGCTCAGAGCTCGAGCCAACCAGGCCGACTGGGTAAGAATTCCGTCGTAGGGCTTGACGCAGCTGCGGCATTGGAAGGCGCAAGCGGCAACCAAGAGAAGAACCATCTGCCGGCCGTTGTGATGAGCCACAAGATGCGCGACTTTGAAGCCAAGACCCACGTGAACAGCCTGCTGCTGGATCCGTTGGACAAATCGCTAAATCGGCTTTCCATTGAGGACAAAGAGCGCGTGATGCTGCGTATGCAGACCAAGATCCAGCAGATCACGGCCGATATTGACGCCAACTTCGTTCGGATCAAGCAAGCGTTGGACGCCAATGTAAGCATTCTTCAGACGCCCTTAGCGCATGACACTATGGCATTTGGATCTCATGTAGTATTGGCTCTAATCATTCACAGGGAATATTCGACCCGACCGCAAACGCCCAGCGCGCCCAAGCGCTTTGTCTCGTGGAGTTGCAGAAGCGGTGCAAGCTCGAAGCGATCCGCGACGAAGCCATCAAAGAAGTGCTGGCGTCCAGTGGCAGTGGCGACGGAGAGGACGATGACTTTTCCAGATTCGACAAGCACCACCACCGGTTCTCTGGGAAGCTCAATGCGCTGTTGAGTCCACACAAAGGCGATCTGCCGAGCCAGCAGAACGACCCGTCAAGCCTTCGCACTCGACGTAGCCTGTATGGCAACGGCACTCGTTTGCCCAAACGAGCACCAAAGCAGCAGCTTTTGCCCACGCTTTCGACCTCCAACGTGTCTGTTCGAAGCAGAGAGAACACGACGCGGCCAGAGGAGAACAACTATCGCAGCAGCAAGAAGGAAGAAATCGGCCTGGTGATCTCCACTAATAGCAATGGCGGAGATCCCAACGAGATCATGACCAGACATGCGCACATTGCGAATGTGCTCTCACAGCTGCGGGAGATCGGCATGCAGTCCACATCTTCTAGTCACGACGACCCCGACGGCAAGTCAGGCTCCCGACGGAGCATTATTGGTGCTGCAGCCACGAGCAATGACGCAGACTTCCTGACAGGGACCCAAGTACTCTCCAACACAGACGCATGGCGAGATCGATCTACATCCTACATGACGATCGCTGAGCGCGTGTCTGCGGATCTGCATCAGCGGTCCGAGCGCATGCGCTGGGACTGTCTGGTGTCGTTCACCTCCATTGAAAAGGCCACAACGCTCGATAACAAGCCGCTGCTGAAGCGCGTGCAAGTGCAGCGCGAGCGTCTGGCGATCGCAGCTGCTGGGATCGACATCACGCTCCAACCAAACCAGGACGGCAGTGCAAGGGAATCGATCACGGATAAGCGCTTGCGGATGGAGAAAGAGTACCGCCAACTGCAGGACCAGATCCTGCTTCGTTTGCAAAGCGAAAAGACCAGCAGTGGACTGAGATCAAAACAAGCCAAGAACGCTGTACCAAAGCCTGCGAACGTGACTATCAGTGCAGATCCTCCACTGCAGCTAACGCTGATCGGAGCGCCCCCAGTGGTGCCACCTACACCCCAACAACGCGCCTCCACAGTCCCCCTGAGCTCATCCATTTCCTCAGATGGTTTGCTGCCGCCTCACACCGCCAGCAGCAACAGTGCGGGCTCAGTGGCCAGGTCTCAGTCTCTGTATGCCTCAGTCTCCGCTCCAGTGCTCGAGACGTTCGACAGTCTTCCTAACAACGACTTCCGCCGGCGCACTCAGCTCATGACGAGGCAGCAGACACGAACACGGCACCGCAAAGAGTCGCTGATCGGCGCTCCGGTGGTGCCGGACAGCTCGACCATCGGACGGCACTCAAACGCGCGCATGGAGGAGCGCCGCTATTCTGCGCAGACCTGGGCGTGGCACGCTCCCGAGGCTGGTGGCGACCTTCAGAACCCATTCGATGCAGTCATGGAGGAGAACAACGATGCGAATGGCCACAACAGCGATGCAGACAGTGCAGATGAATCCCCCGAACGACGCGACGAAGACGACGATGGCGATAGCGATGGGTCCGTGGCCACCTCGGCTAGCCGACCGCCGGACTCGGCACGAAGCTCGCGCAGCCTAGCGTCGCCGACCAGCACGACGAAACCACGTCACGCGCCCAGCAAGCACAAAAAGAAGAGACTAGCCTCGACCAGCAGCAGCAACAACCTCATGAGCGTGTCGGCCAATGCGCAGCTCATGCAGCTGCGGATCGAATCGATCTGGAAGGCGCTTGAGATCCCGTTCTCGCTGCGTCTGATCATGCTGGAGAAGTACGCGGACGTGGCGGACGCTGACGCTTTCCAGACCGCACTGCGGTATTGGGAGCAGGCGGCCGAAGCCGTCGTGCTCCGCGAACGCATGATCAATGCGTTGCAGGAGTACGGTGAGCGCAAGACGCTAGCGCCAGTGTCGCTGTTCACAGAGGCGGAATGGGCGTCCGTTCGTTCCATGCAGATCTGCGCCCCTCCAGATGCGGAGAAGATCTCGGTGGCCGGGTTCATCGCATGGGTACGATCGTGGAAGGCTCTATGCTCTTCTCTGCTTGGTGCTGACCTGTTTACTGCTGCATCTAGATCAACGCCCAGATCAACGCCGTGACGTTGAAGTGCCAGGCCTGCGCTCGTGACCTCAAGACGCAAACAGGAGACGAGCTGCACTTCCAGGGTGTCTCGTACCCGCCGTCGCATGCTCGTGGCTTCTGATCCAGAGGCGGAGGAGGACACCAGAGTTCCGAAATTTGAAGCTTCAAGGTATCCAATAAGCGATATGTGGTCCCCAGAGAGCCGCATGGCGTATGGGTTCAAACGAGAGTCTTGCATGCGCTCGCTCGTCTCCACGTAGCGCCGGCGCATCCCCCCTCAGGCTCTGATAAGTCGGCTCCAGAGGCGCACGTGCGGTCGACTGCCTTCCAGTTCGCGTGTGTGAACAGTCTGATCGCATGGGGGCGTCTGAGCCCATGAGACAGGAGAACGCATCTCGCACGCAGTCCGGCGACCAGCGTAAGCGCAAGCGCGTACCCAACGGTCGGTAGAAGATCAGGCCAAGACGACCCATCCCGCTCTCTCTGCATTTAGCCATGCGGGCCTCTTGCGCCATCGCGCGTTGTATTTCCGGTGACGCAGTTTCAGAAGCCAGGCTCTCTATACTGGCATGGAGTCAGCGCATTCGCAACCCAAGCGTCGTTTTCCACGTTTTTCTTGGCCCCGGGAACGCGCCCGAAAGTCGCGCCGAACGGGCGAGCGCAGAAGAGTATTAAGGAGGGATCCCATCGCCCCCCCCTCCCCAGCAGAGGTTCTCGCTCACTCCTTCAGACGCATCGCGTGTGTTCCAGCGCATTCTCCCTTTTCCCCAAAAAGGACTCAACGTCTCCCAACAGCCTCGAAGCGCGACTGCGACTCGACTCCCTGTTTACAGCGTCCAATACTTTCCGAAACGCAAGCGACTGCTCACGATCGATCATGCTGCCGTCTCGCTATCTCGTTGCCTTGGCCGCGCTTCTCGGGCTCTCGGACGCGCGGATTCTCCAGGACTATGGAACTAACGAGCTCTCGCCCTGCGGCGTGGCTTACAACACGAGCATCCCCACGACCTGCGATGGTACAGGCGGCTGGACGTCCGTGTGCATTGACGACAATGACTATTGCGTCGAGGGCCCGGTCTGCTCGGGTTCTGTGAACGGAAGCTGCCCGCAGCCCACGGCGCTGCTGCCGTACGGCTCGACCTGTACCAAGGTCTCTGATACCGAGTACAAGTGCGTGGCTGACACCGAGTGCCCGGTGAAGGAGGAGTCAGCACTAGCTCCGGAGGTCACGACGCCGACGCCGGTGGTCGATCAGATCACACCGACGCCAGCCCCAGCAGCAACGACCGAGACGCCATGTCCTTCGCTTCCGATTGCGGATGATACGCCTTGCCCATCGCTTCCAATCGCTGATACGCCCTGCCCGTCGCTTCCAATCGCTGACACGCCATGCCCTTCACTTCCCATCGCTG
>JAADVF010000272.1:0-34396 GCA_023334555.1 Elongisporangium undulatum
AGTTGCTGATGGTCCTGGAAGCGGAAATACCATGACTGGCGATCGAGCACGACTTAGCAGACCATGTTTCTGGCTTCGTTCTTCCACGCCTCAAGCGTGGACAAGCTCACATCAACTTGCGGCAGTTTGAGGTCCAAAAGTGGATGCAGGGCCATTGGATTGAGATCAATTGGGAACTGGAGCTCAAGATGGCAAGTGAGCAGCTTCTTTCCAGGCTATCTGCGGCGGTTGCTGGCGCTTGTGCGAGGAGAAGGGCATGCGTACAGACCAGTAGAAAAGCGCGGCTCTTTGGTTGAACATGACCCACATACATTTATCCTGCGTGCTTCGAGGTGCAGCGCTCGAATGGAATGGCCGATCGCTCTCGTGGTCCTCGGGCTGACAGAGCGCTTTTACACGTTAGAATTCCCGTCAATGTCCAGCATTCATGTCACGATCGGGATCAATTGGATTGCCGTTATCCTTGCCAGCTGCTTGAGTCTGGCCAACTCTGGCCCATGTGTACACTGAAGCGCGATACGAAGGGGCCGACTCTTTCCAACCAGCCACAGCGCATGACCCACAGAGGAGTGACGATGCAAGTCCCGCTTGATCAAGAGGCAGACCATGACCTGTGCAGAACCAGTCGAGATCATGCCAAACGTATCCTCCCGTGTGTAGGCTTCCGCTGTCACTGCTCTGAAAACCACGAGCCATATTTTTCGGAACAGATCAGCCTCTTCACTCTGATTTGGCTCCCGCTCTTTGACTGCTGACTGTTCCAATGCTTTGACGCGGACGCTACAAAACAGCAAGAGATACGTGAGATTCCGGAACCACCTTGTGATGGAGATGAATACGACTGGCTGCTTGTATCAAAGGCGCAACATTCACAACAATTGGTCTTTACGTTTACAAGGAAGTTAGCTTTTGACGCCTATCAATGTGGCTACTGCGACTATGGGCAAGCGAGATGCTGCTCAGAAGGCGTTGCGTCCATTAGTCTAACCTGAGGTCAGAGAGCATGAGTTCGTCCAGACTGCATCGAGCAACGTGCCTTTGGCGTCGCCATTTGCTGCACTCCTGCTGGTAAATGTGGCGCAGCATGACCGCTTCGTCGGCTGCAACGCGAGCCATGCCGATCAAATCGACGGTCTTCTCATAGCTTGGAGTCTTGCAATTTGGGCTGATGAATCCACGCTGCTTGGAGCAACAAGGGTCGCTGCGTGACGAGTTCTCAATACAGAACTGTAGTTCGTCCTCGGAATCCGCCACAGAGAACAGCAGCGATTCGTTGATGGAACAGCGGGCGTGTCGCTCGAACAGGTCATCAATCTTATCCATGGCGGCCGTGATCCGACTCTGCTGGAGCGTGTTGTTGCCCTCCTCCAGCTCCAGACTGAGTTGGTGGCTTGGCTGGTACACCACTGACTCGTGGTAGAAATGCTCGCGCATGTGGAACAAACACAGCCGGCAGAACTTCTGGCGTGTGAAGATCAGACGCGAGGCGCTCGCGATCTCGTTCGTGTACATGATCACATCGGCCACACAGTCGCGGCAGACCGCGTGGCCACAGCCTCGGCACCATTTCTTGCCACGCATCAGCGTGAACTTCTTACTGCACACTCGACATGCTGTCGAGCCCCCAGTGCGACGGTCCGCGAGCGAATGGGCGGTCATTCCAGCGTCGGCCAGAGTCCTAGTGTAGACGAGTCCGTGGTGGTTATTCACGCGCTCGAACATCATGGGCATCATGCTGGCAGCGGACCAGGCGGATAACGTGCCCGACACCGCGTATCTGCCCAGCGAGTGCATCACCACGCGGTCACTTTCCATGTAGTACAAGTTGAGCAAGTACATGCTGCCTCGTGTGGCGTCCAGATCGTGGTTGCGAAGCTGGTCCTGGCGGAATTTCTTGGACTTCTTGAACTCCACCAGCACCTTCCGCCCATCGGCGTCAACGACCGTGAAGCAGTACTCAAAGTAGACAAAGTCCCGCCGGATCTTGTTCAGATGCGAGCGTAGCGCGATCCATTTCACAGCCACGGAGTGGAATGGATCGGCCGGGCTTCGGCCCTTGAACAGCTTGAGCAAGGCGCCGTCAACGCAGGCGGTCTGGTAGAGTTGCGCGTACACGACTCGCTGCTCTGGGTTAGTCTCGCAGTGAAGGCCGTACGCCAGCTCATTCAGCGTCATGTTGAGCTCCCCGCGGCTCATGTATTCGATCGTCTTGGCTGGCTTGATCACGCGCACACAGCCGTGAGTGTTGAGCTTGGCGTAGATGGGCTTGTACAGATGCTGGTAGTCTTGGAAGCGAAAGAACCAGGACTGGCGGTTGCTCACGATGTCCCGAACGATGTCCTCGGCCTCGCTCATCCAATGGTCCAGCGTGAACGCGCTTAAATCGACCTGAGGCAGCTTGGTGTCGGGCGGTGGATGCGGCGCTTTGCCCATGGATACGAATGGGAATGGTAGCAGCAGCTCGGGAGAAGGCGAGTGGAGAAGTGGGGGAGATATTGCTCAGCGCATTCCGCTGCCAAAGATCTAGAAAGCACCGTTGAAGCGAGCGAGCCACTCACACTAATCCAACGGCGACGTTCAAATCGAGGAGGAAATTTGATCCCCCTCCAGTCCAAGTTAACACCAGTGGGTTACTCTCTCCAGCTACTCTGATCACGTGTTTGGATCCAGCGTCGAAAGAGGAACCTTGAAGTGGACAGGACCGCCGCACCAGCTGGTGCCGACTGATCTGCTTCTCCATCCTGGTTTACGGGTTGCATAATCATCCCTTGTGGTGACAACGGCTGCTACTTTCTCACTCTCTTCTCGCCTCCTCTCGGCTCACAAAGCAGCCCAACGCTCACAAAGCGCGGCAGAACGCGCCCCATCTTGAAACCCTCGGCAGCACCTTCGGATTCGCTTGTTGATATTGGTTGCACACCCAGATCTTTCAACTATCAAGCTATTAATACTCACGCTGTTGACAGAGTTGATGTGTGAGGTGCAGCATTCCTCATCGTCTTTGCTGGTGACACACCACTTGACCCCCGAGACAGCAAACTCGGTTGGGACGTAGACACTCATGGCTTCGGTGGTGCAGATGGGCCAACGCAAAAATTTTCGAACGCGGGGCCTCTACACCGTTAGACATGACCTGGACAGGGCACACACACATGCAGGACTTGGCGCAGCCATGACCCACTTGAAGGGCCTAGAGACGAGCCAACGCCGAGCTTTCCTGAATCTCCAAGTCGACAGAACGAAATATTCGGCGTCCTCGCGCATGGCATTGTAAGCCATACACAGAATCTGGCGATGGGGGGATACTGGGAAGGCGAGTCAGAGCAGGACACATGGACGGCTTTCATTAAATAGCACACATGGGGAATTCCTCCGCTCGCCTCTCACTTGGGCGACTAGAGTTTTCTGATCTCTCTGAGCTACCACAGCAGTCTGAGCTAGAAGGACGGGTGCGCCATGGGCGAGTCCTCGAAATCCGACAGCCCAGAGTCTGGGCTGCCCAACGAGCGGTACAGTCTTCGCTGCTGCTTCTCGCGCTCCTGGTAGATGTTGCGAAGCAGGGCGGCCTGATCGGCCACGATGCGAGCCATGTCCACCAGGTCGATGGATTCCGTGTAGATGGGCCCCGTGGACCCGGAGCTCGAGCTTTCGGTCGCCACAGAGCAGATCGAGGTCGACTGGGTCGTGCGCTGGGAGCTGTTGGGCTTCTTCAGGTCGTCCACACTGTCTTCGTTCAGCACGTCCAGCGAGAGCAGTGACTCATTCGTGGATCGCCGAGAGTCCAGATCCAGGATCGCGTCCATGGAATGCACAGCCGCCGTGATCTGGCTCTGAGCGAACTTGCTGGCCGGGTTAGTGTCGCGGATGTGATCATCCGCCAGATCGATCTTGGGCATGTAGTTCACGGTCGCGCGCAGTTCTCGCACGTAGAGCAGGCAAGTGAGGCAGAACCGCTCGCGTACGTACGGCAGCCGCGAGGAGGTCTCGATCTCATCCTTGAACATGACCACTTTCATGACGCAGTTGCGGCACACGGCGTGACCGCAGCCACGGCACCACTTCTTGCGCCGCGTCATCTTGAACTTCTTGGTGCAGGAGCGGCAGGCGATCGAAGTCTCTGGCCGCTTGCCCGCCAGACAGCTCGGGCGCAGCCCGGCTTCGGCCAGCGCTCGCGAGTCTGCCAGTCCGTAGTAGTTGAGATTGCGCTCGAACATGATGGGCGTGACGGCCAGCGCGAACCAGACAGGAAAGCTGCCTGCTACGTCGTGCTCGCCCAGCGACTGCATGATCACGCGGTCGTTCTCCATGTAGTACGTGTTGAGCACATACATGCTGCCTCGCGTGATGTCCAAGTCGTGGTCCTTGAACTCCTTCGAGCGGAACGCCTTGGACTTCTTGTACTCGATCAGCACCGTTCGACCGTCGGCATCCGTGGTCGTGAAGCAGTACTCAAAGTAGACAAAGTCGCGCACGTTGAAGATCTTGTTCATGGGCGAACGCAGCGCGATCCACTTGGCCGAGACGCAGTGGAAGGGGTCGTCCGTCTTCTTGCCTTCAAACAGATTGAGCAGTGCGCCGTCCAGGCAGGAGCTCTGGTACAGCTGCGCGTACACCGCGCGCTGCTCGACGTTGGTCTCGCAGTGGAGACCGTAGGCCAGCTCGTCCAGCGTCATGCTGAGCTCGCTGCGGCTCATGAACTCGATGAGTTTGGTGTCCTTGACCACACGTGCGCAGCCGTGCGTGCCGTGCTTGGCGTACATGGGCTTGTACATGTACTGGTAGTCCTGAAAGCGGTAGTACCAAGACTGGCGGTTGCGCACCACGTGGTGCACGATGGACTGGGCCTCGGCCTTCCACTGGGCCAGCGTGGCGGCGCCCAGGTTCACCGTGGGCAGCCTGGCGTCCGCGAGCGGGTACTTGGCCGACGAAGAGTCCATGCTTACTTCGAGTGTGTGTGCTACGAGTCAAGTTGGGGAATGAGGTTCGGCTGCTTGCTTCACTTGTGTATTCGGAAGGTGAGTGAGTGCGATGGGGGTGGCTCATCATCCATCTTCACTTTCGGTTAACAGAAACAGGACGAACAGCTCGAAGAAGGATTTATTTGCCGACTTTGTACGGAAAATATCGTAAAATAATGATATATTCCCAAAAGAAGTATACTGAAACCAAGGGAAAACGAATTTCGTGGTTTCGCCACGGAAGGTTACGAGCCCCACGTGCGGGCTGTCCTTTAGGATGGGAACATGGGAAACTTGAGGCAAATCGGAGATGCATCGATCAGGTTCGTTCTCGTGTGCCGAGAGTGTGTGGATGGATGTGGAACGGAGACGCACACGTCAACAGTACACACCCTGTAAAAGCGCGCCAGGCAACGTTATTCAACGATCGCGGCAGCTAACAGCTGGGTATTTACACGATCTCGCATGAAACGTTGGCGGGGACGACGACCAAGTGGCCTACCCAATTTACGGAATTTCCCACTGACTACATCTCAAGGGCAGACGTGGTTGGCGATTCCTGAGACACATCGAGTGATGCCGTCCCACGATTTGAGGGGCACAAGGCCACTCTCGAGGCTTTCCAGATGCTCAAACCACACGTTGAAGCGAGTCAGCACTGCGGTGTACATCCTGTAGGCTCGCTTAACAGGCACCCGAGAGCTCAAGAATCTTGAACTGGCTTTTGCCACGACCGCTCTTTTTTGTTTGACACGGAGGCGCTTTCTCACGATCATTGCATCTCCATGCTCTGTTGGGGCAGACGCGTCGCTATTAATTGCGCCACGAGCATGGACACGTTGCAGATGCCGAGCGCAATCTTCCGATTGAATCTGTCGGTCGGACCACTGGGATCTTGCGCAAATCCATTCGGCAAACAAGAAGTGGAGAGGAAACTGTGGCCCGCGGCTTTCCTGCCTAGCGGGCTTCCATCCTTGTGTAGCCACCTTTGCTGCTCTATGGCCGGGCGCATCGGCTTATCCACCATCACCCAACCTTCCCGCTTTAGAGTGGCTATAGCGCTCGTCTCCCTCTGTGAAGCATGGCAGAAGATCGAGCGCATTCTTAGTCGCGTTTCTTTCCGACGTGCTTTCCCTATGCCGTCTGCTTTTGGCTGCTGCTGCGCCCGTCGGACATGGACAGTCACGGCAGTGGACCTTCGCATCTCTTCTCTGGGTGGGCTCATCTAGATCTGGCTACACGGTCGCATCCATCTTGGTCTGACTACATTATGAAGTGGATTTTGGGGACAAGTTGCGCCAATCGAGCGGCCACTTGCAGCTGGGTGATCAGATGGGGACTCGTGCTCGCCAAGCACCAGGGAAAGACGGATGTGGAACTTGACCGTGTGGTCTCTTGATGTGTCTCTCGTTTCACGATGACGGAAGGGACTCTACCTACTCGAGATCGGGCGGAGCGGGAGCACGTCAACAGATCCCGAAGCAATCACATGCTGCGGTGACGTGTCCCTCTGATTGATTGCCACAGCCTGTGATGGCTCCAACTTGAAGTTGCCTTGTCAGCGTTAGTGTGGTACACACTAATTCATTGGTGGATTCTATTGGTGGAAAATACTGAAATATATAAATGACATATTAGCGAATCAAAGGTCCATAAGTAATTTACACGACCGTCTACATGGGTGGCGTCTCCGGCAGTCTCGCTTCGGCCACTGGCGGCATCACGGGGGACTCGAACGAGCCCAGGCCGCGCGAGGACCAGTGGGTGACGCCAGCCGTGGACTCGTCGCTGTCCAGCGTGATGGACGACTGGCCGCGCCCTGAGACCCCGAAGAAGCTGTCCTTAGTGCCCACGCTCGGGTTGGTCACGCGCATGGACGTCAGGAACGGGAACGCCGGCTTGGGCCCGCCGTGTTCTCGCGCGAAGACCAGGCAGCTCAGACACACGAGTACGCGCACAGTCGACAGGCGGGAGCCCAGATGCACACCTTCCTGGTACATTGGCTGCTTGGTCGAACAGCTCCCGCAGGCCGTGAAGCCGCACGCGCGGCACCACTTCTTGAGCCTCAGCACGCCAAACTTCTTGCGGCAGATCCGGCACCAGGACACGGTCTTGTCTGTGCGACGAGGAGCCAAGGACTCTGGTGTGAGGCCGATGAATCGCAATCGTTTGGCGTCCAGCAGCTCGTAGAGATGCGCGATGCGATCCAGAAGCACCGGCGCGACGCTGAGTGTGATGGAGTAGGGCAGGCTGCTGCTGCCCACGACCTCACAGTGCGCAATGGAGGAATGTACCAGCTGCTGGGCATCCTGGTCCATACGATACATGCTCAACGAGTGGGTCGAGCCGCGCGTGACGTTATCCAGTCGGTGGTCATTGATCAGCTGGGTCGAGTCCAGCGCGATCGACTTGGTGTACTCGACCAGCACCACTCGGCCATCGGCATCCCTCGTGGTGCAGCAGAACTCGTAGTAGATAAAGTCCCGGTGGCTTCGACTCAACGGCGAGCGCAGCGCGACCCACTTGACCGCGATGCTCTGGAACGAATCGCCCAGCGTCGCGCCTTCCACTTGCTGCAGGATCGCGCCGTCGAGACTGTTCTCTGGGTACATGTGCGCCAGCAGAGCCCGGTACGCCATGGTCGAGTCGCAGTGCAGGCCGAATGTCACATCCTCCAGCGTGAGCTCAGGTAGAGTGGTTCTGGCCAGCACCTCCTCCGTGTGGCTGGCGTTTGGCAGATGCTGGGTAAAGGCGCGAGTGAATGCGGTCTTGTGCGCCAGTGGCCGGTAGCTCTCGGCCGCTCGGGCATCGAACTCGTAGTACCAGGACGTCGAGTCCTGCAGCACACGCTCGATCGCTCGCAGCGCGTCCTGCTTGAGCTGCTGCAACGTGTCGTCGTCCAGATGCACTCGCGGCAGCTCGGTCTCGGCCAGCGGATACCGGCCATGTGAAGTATGCATGTGTACAGGTCGTTTGAGGTTCGCTGGGTCAGTCGCAGATTGCAAAGTGGCCGATTGACTGACGGCTCTCCTCCCACTCGGTCGCTTCACAAGTGCGAGAGAAACACAGTCGACTCCAGTCGGCAGTCTGTCCGATCTGGTTTTTCTGCCCTCGCATCAGCTGAGCGATGATGATGAGTTCTGCTTGAGCAAACGGACCGCAAGCAATGAGCAAAAGATGAGCAGTCCTACGTGCTGTTGAATCGGACAGTTCATACATACACTGCTGTCTTATTGATTTACTACGAATGTATGCTAAGGCGCCTTGCAATCGCAAGTAAACCGGAGCTTTTGGGTACGATTCTCAGGTGTATCTCCAGTTTATGCATCACGAGAGGTCCCACTTTCCGATGGGCTATCCTTCTGCTTCAAAGATAGCCGACATATACAGTTCCCCTCTCTAAATACATGACTGGGGACCTTTTATAAATATATGTGTATATTATTTTGCAGTAGTCAGTCATTTATTTTGTAAATCAGAGCTTCATAAACTGAAATATTTCGAAACCGAATAACCCGCAAAATCCGAAGTAAACTGAAAGCCAGCTTTTTGTCAGGAGATACGGCGCACCGCGCGAAAAAGAACCCCTCACTCGGGGTCACGTACCCCGTCGGCGACAGACGAACAAGGCAAAGAAACTCGTTCCCTCTCCTCTCGTTCGTAAATCCCAGAAAACTATTTCTATGTCGGGCCAGAGTGACAGGGATGTCCCCGGAGCAGGATATACGAGAGCAGGGGTATTATTGTTCGAACGCAGAGAGCGAACGCGCTTGGAGATTCGCCAGCTGCCTCTTCTTCGGATGTATCGCAAGCTTGCGTGGATCTCACTTGAAGACGCATGCAGAGAGCAGGCTGCAGTAGCTGTCATACTGTACAGGACAGTTGGCAACCCTCGCCAAGAGAACTGCCGGATCCGAGTGATTACTGGGCGGATAAATGGTCTGCAGAAACCTGGGCTGTCCGAATTCTGTTCTCCGTGCTCGCGCCAGCCACAGGATCATGACCCAGCAGCAGCAGCTTGACTTCCATCCGTCCGGATCATTCAACGAACTTGAAGTTGTAGTCGCTCGCGGCAGCCCCTGATTAGTGTGGCAACGCAATCCAGGTGCTGCTGCCAACTGGCGTTATTCGCTGTGGTTCAGTTCACAAGCAGAGTGAGCTCTGAGCCACAGCTCCTGAGACGAAAAGGTGCGTAACTTAATGCGCAGCTGAGAACAAGCGTGTCCGATGACCACAGGCCAGAACATGTGGCTTAGCCTCGCTTCGTGCCTGCCTCAAGGATCCGAACGCTAACGCCATGCTCCCAGATTACCCACTAGCCAGCGTTGGTTCTGACGCGACTGACTAAACGGGCTACTATGGCGGAGCTTCTGAGCCCCAAAGCTCTTCTGCGACCGTGGATTTGTGGTTGCGGCCACTCTTCTGACGCAGACGAAGCCAGTTAGCTAATTCAGAAGCCCGGGATCCATCCAGCGACGTACCCATCGCGTAACATTGGCTCACTAACGCCAAGCAGGCTGCCGTTGAGGTACTAGCGCGTGGTGCCGGGTCCTGTGGGCAGCAAACACACATCCATAAGCTCAGACGCAACGCGCCAAACACGCGCGCTGATTCACACTCGTCAGCGCTGGTCTGGCACTTCCCACTGTCCACTGCGATGTGCTTCTTCTGATCTCTTTTGTCTGTCTGGCCTCACGGGCCCAGTTGCAAATCCATCACCATACAAAGCACAAGTGAAAACCAATCGTTCAGATCTCGGTTCCTGCCCATCTGGTTCGTGATTGGCCCATGCCCATCAACCCACTCGGCCGCCCCTCCTCCTCCCCAGATCCGCGACCATAATGGGCACAGACCCTATCGTCGTCCTGCGCTCGCATGTGGTGCGGCGTGCCACGCGATCCCACCGCAGCGTTGGGCAGCGCCGACAGTCTCTACCCGCTGCGGGCAGACCAGCTGCCTCACGTGCGGCTGGAGCACGAGACGCTCGCGCGGTGGAAGGCCGAGGCCGAGCGCTGCATTGACCAGGTGCTGTTCGACCGCGAGTCCTGGTACTACCAGTTCCATGGCGTGCAGCATTCCTATCGGCCGCTGTACAACGCCCACGCGTCGCGCGGCTGCGCCAGACTGGCCGAGCCAGAGCACGACGGCTGCGCGTGCCCGTCGTCCAGACGCATGGAGTTTCTGTGTCGCAGCGAGCTCAAGATGACGCTCCAGGATGTGATCACAGGGCTCCATTGCGAGACCACGAAGGATCAGCGCGCCGTGTTCGCGCATCTGTATCCTCAGCTCTGCGTGGACGGCGCCATCGTGCGGCTGTACGAAGGCCAGACGGAGCACGACGCGTTCCGCTCCGTGGCCATCAAGTGGCTGGCACTACGCTCGCCAACGCTCAAGCAGCTCGTCAGCTGCCGC
The DNA here is from genome assembly GCA_023334555.1 of Elongisporangium undulatum. Lineage (NCBI taxonomy): Eukaryota > Oomycota > Peronosporomycetes > Pythiales > Pythiaceae > Elongisporangium > Elongisporangium undulatum. The sequence continues at coordinate 10,371 of JAADVF010000272.1, forward strand.
GACTTCATCTACTTTGAGTACTGCTGCACGTTGCGCGACGCCGACGGCCGCATGGTGCTGGTGGAGTACAAGATCTCCAAGGAGTTCCAGCCTGGACAGCTCTTCGACCATCCGCTGGATATGCCGCGTGGCAAGACGTTCGTGCTCAGTACGTATCATATGGATGGCGACGTGGTAATCCACCACTCGAACGGCTACCAGGACGTACCGGGGTCCTTGCCGCTGAGACTCGCCATGAGCGTCACGCCCGTACTGTTTGAGCGCGATGTGAACCATTACGGACTCTCGGATATCAAGGCACTGCGGCTCGTGGGCGTGCACGCCGCCACACTGGTGCCCAGACGCCATGACGCAGCCACCAACTGCCGCGTCTGCCAGAAGAAATTCAGCTTCCGGAGGCTCAAGCGGTGGTGTCGTGCCTGCGGCTACAGCATGTGCCGAAGCTGCAGCATCAAGCTGGTCTTGTTCCAGGATAACGGACTCCGCTCCGCAACCCGCCTGCCGACTGTGCGCGAGTGCTTCTGCCTCGGCTGTCTGCTGTACGCTCGAGAGCAAGCATCCAAGCATCCAGGGCATCATTCGGTCGCCAGAGTGACCAATCCGACGCAGCACAGCGGAGGCATCGACAGCTTCTTTGGCACGCCGCTGTTCGCCGAGAGCTCACTGGATGGGCTTCTGGATCTGTACTCAACCACCGCGTCGTCTGGGCGCCCCATATCAGAGCTCAGTCATTCCGGCGGCGGAGCAGATGGCGATTTGTTCTTCCTGTCTTCGTCCACGAACGCATTGGATTCCGATGGCAGCGTCAGCTCCAGCTACACCAGGTCCCAGTCCTCGGCCTTCTACCACTCCCAGGAGATCGTGGACATGGCCCGCGGCCTCGCGACTCAGGCAGCACACTTGCGGTCGATCCATGAACAGCGAGAGCAGGACTCAGGGCCAGTGGCCTTCATCAATCTATCGGACTGGCAGGCAGATGAGGAGGAGCACGTGGATGAAGATGGCTACGAAATGCTCTGAGACGAGCCAGAAGCGATAGCGGATGGCACAGGCCAGGGACACCGAACTATCAGTATTTAATGCGAGCAGATGCGATCCAGTAAAGAGATTGCAAGGACTTTGTACAGATCGATTCGGTCGCTCTCTCAGGAGACGGCACACAGTTCGCTGAATAGTCTGCGCGTTGTCCTGCTCAATAGTGTCCGGAGCGCAATCAGAAAAATCGCCAATCGACGACGATCAGACCCCAAGGCTGTCGACGACAAGACGCCAGTGCTCTGTACTCGCTCACAGAGCTCAGCATGTGGGGTTCATGCCAACAGAGGCAGACAGAGGTCGGACTTCCAGAATGATCAAAGCCCAGCAGTAGCCGGATGAAGGCGACCTTGCAGCGTGGTACGCCGATGGCAACAGACCAATCCGATGGGTCCTGGACGTTCGAATGCCATGGAAGAAACGCAAAGTGGTGTATCTAGCCAGAGGACCTTCCGAACAAGCATATACAGTTGTGGATTTCTATGGAAGCGGGCCCTGTAGCGGAAACCGGCTCATGCATGTCACGCGCGCTGCAAATCCGCTTTGGCTCGTAACTCACGCGCCATCAACGGCCCCCAGCGCAATCCAAGCGCTCAAAAGAACGCTCTCTGCTCTCGGCTGCCGGCAAAGAACAATCCGTGCCCATTGGATTTGCTGGTGTTTACGACTTCCCTAACCGCCACCTATAGCTGGCGCGATTTCCAGGATTCAATTGACAGAGAATGTCCGCCATTTGGTAAGATTGCAATTTATCCACATACAAACCCTCAGTCTATGGTGTAATATATGGTTATGATGTCATTTAGCGAAAATAGAAAACCTTGAACTGACTAAAAAGCAGCTGTCATTGCCAGCAATTGGTAAGTAATTTACTCGCGAGTCAAACTCTGATGTCACACACGGAAAGTAGCCACGCGAGACAGAGAGCCTGTGGTTGGCGTCAGAGCCTGATTTGTCAGAGATCGGGCGCTCGAGTTCGCATTTGTTCCCGCGGGATCTGCCCATTTCCGTCATTTCTTGAATCGCCAGGATCTCCCCATGAGCCTCCTTCCCCCAGCGTATCCGCTGAGCGAGTCGAGCCTGCCGCGCGTGCAGCTGGACGCGCCGACGCTGACCCAGTGGAAGACCCAGGCCAAGGAGATCGTGCGCAGCGTGGTGCGCAACCGCAAGTCCTGGTACTTTTGCCACGACCAGTACGAGAAGTGCTTCCGGCCGCTGTTTAACAAGCCCAATGCCCGCGGCTGCGCGCGCGTCATTCAGGCCCGCAAGCGCCACAAGAGCGACATGATCGAGTACATGACCCGCGCCGAGCTGGATCTGACGCTGCACGACATCGAGTACGCGCTGCACTGCGATACGACCACACAGCAGCGGGCCGTGTTCTCGCAACTGTACCAGAAGTCCTGTCTAGACGGCGCGCTGCTCGAGTTGCATGAGGGCAGCACGCCCGTGGACCCGTTCCACTGCATCTCGACCAAGTGGCTGGCCATGGAGCTGGCCAAGACCCGCGAGCAGCGCGACTATGTGTACTTTGAATACTGCTACACGACCAGAGACGCTGAGGGGCGCAAGGTGCTGATCGAGTACAAGAACTCACAATTCTATCGTCCGGATCTTATAGTCAAGGACCACGGCCTGCAGATCAAGCGGGGCGGGCTCTACGTGCTCAACACGTACCATATGGAAGATAAAAAGCTGATCATGCACTCGCTGGGCACGCACGACATCTCGGACAGCAGCTCGGCGCTGTTCGCGCCCAGTATCGCGTCCGCCATGTACGGCTCCATCCTGAACCACTGCGAGCTGGCCAACGTGCGAGCTGTTTCGGACGCCGGCCTGACACCGAACTCGCTGGTGCCACGCCGGAAGCAGGAAGTCGGCCTCTCCTGCCGCTCGTGTGACAAGCGATTCAAAGTGACTCGCGGCAAGAAGTGGTGCTGCGGCTGCGGCCTGGCCGTGTGCCGCAAGTGCGTCAAGAAGGTGATCCTGTGCGACGAGAAACCGCAAGCCAGCGTCGAGCGGCTGCCGTTCGTGAAGGAGAAGTTCTGCCTGCCTTGTCTGGTGTCTGCGCGCGTGCAGTTTGCCAATGGGCTGGGCACCAGCAGCCGCCGAGGCCACAAGTTTGCAGACAGCGGGCTATCGTCCACGATGCTCTCGGTGGACGATCTGCGAAGACAGCGATCCCGCGACAGGTCTATGCTGAACCTGTTCCCGTCGTTCCTGCGCATGATGGAGGACGAAGAGAAGGAGGAGGAGGAGATGTATGGGCCGCTGCCCACGATCGATGACGAAGGCCAGGCGTCCGAAGTGCACAAGCCGTTCAACAAGTCTAGCTCCAACTGCTCCGTGGAGACCGAAGGCTCCAGCACGGAGTCCATGGCCGCCGCTCCGATCCACGCAGCAGCGCAGCCGGACTTTGAGGCCACGCTGCCACGCGAAGCGTCGGTCCAGGTCATGCAGCTGCAGAGCATCTACGAAGAGTGGGAACGCGCCTCGTTTGTATTCCAGCAGCCCAAGTCCCCCAAAGTGAGCTTTCGCCCACGCAGCACCAAGAGCGGCCGGCTGAGTATTTATGACTGACTACCAATGGAAGTAGCCCAGCGACCTAATATAATTATTGACATAACACCAAATGGAGAGGGCGATTACGCCACGATGGCTCATGGAGGAACGGAGCAAGGAGTAATCCGTTGGTGATTGCGCAGAGGAGATCTTTGCGGTCGACGCTGCACAGTAATCAGCTCGGGCGTCATCTGCCAAAGAATCGTGCCGGTGACACCTCCAGGACGCACGACGAAGGAACAGTGGCCCCGACCGCCTACTTCTCCGTTCCTACGCCACGTATTTCAAGCCTGGCCACACGGCTCCTGTTGCAAGGCTCCGACCAACTTTACCTGCCGCAAGGCACCGACCCTGATGAAGACACGACCTCACGGTCGTTGGGACCAGCAAATGTCAGAAAACCCTTTTCTCGCAAGCACAGACCAACGCCCCACGGCATATTTACCCCAGGAGATTCACTGCTCCCGTTTCACTTCAGTTGAGTTCCCAAGGCTCATAACGTTAGCCCTTCGTCCCCCCCCGGCTGCAAAGAATGCATGTACATTAAGTAATCAAGCAGATCGATCGTGCTCATGATTGCTCCTCAAGCGCCACGTAGAAGTGCGTCACACAAAATCCAGTGGCAAATGGGATGACCCTAAAGCCGCGGAGCACAATCAGGATGGACTTCATGGAAGCACTGGCCCCTGGGTCAAATCGACTGGTACTACACACTCGAACAGAGCCGCCTCCGCCTGACGCTTCAACTTGCATTTGTTCAAACGGCTGGGCGCTGCGTGTCTTTGCAGCGACAAGTTGAAGTGCTTGGGGGAGGCAGGTTGGTTCTCCAGCGGAGTCGCTCACTCACGCACGTATTGTACAAGTAGAGGATTGGTTTGGCTCGAGCTGTTCGTCTGCAAGTTCGCTTGAAGAGGAGAGAGCCCCATCGTAAAGGCATCGCCAAAGACACGCGCCGCCGAATCGACACACACACACCGGAGCGCAGTTCCGCTGGATTTGCTCCCGAGATATTCTTCATTGATACTGTAGCGCTTCTCCTGCAACCAGCGCAGACCCAGAGCTGCGTGTGCTTGGAGCAGCGCGCTTCATCCATTCATGCACTGCTGTTTACAGTATCCTCGCGAGTACAAACGTACACACACACACACGCACTGCTCTGTCACTCACTGTCCATTGCGGGGCCGCGAGTAGAAACCACTCGGCCGTTTACGTGAGCAATCAGTGGAGAAATAGCCTGGCCACAAGGAGTACGTGCCGAACACTCATACTTTCCCCCAGCTGGCCCCTGTCACGATGCTCTCAAGAGGCGTAATGGATGGAGCAGCGTTCTCTGCGCCTTAACGAAGTGGCCTTAGGGCTTTGCCATGCAATAGCATGATGTCAAAGTTCAGGAAGGTGCACATGGCCGATTGCACCATCATCCGCTGGTGATTACAGCGGCTCGCTGCAGGCGGCGGTATGCTGGGAACAGCTAATGGATGCACGAGCGCCGTTCGCTGAGCCCAGGCGAGGCCCATCTGGCCGTCCGCGTCTCCATCTGCTGCTTCGGTCATCCTTCAAAATGCCTTTGCCATCCAAAGCGTAAAATCGAGACACAGAGAACAGCCTGCCTTTAAAGTGCCCAAACGTGATGGCTGCTCCAGTCCTCCGCGGCGCATTGTCTCCTTCCCCGTCTGCCAAAGACTGCGTCTTTCGATGCCTCGGGATTGCCCTCGACCACAAAATGCCGTAGCTGGTGAGTCCGTCAGCCCTTGCGGACAACCACGATGGTCTCCGATAAACGAGCGATGGAGATGGGCTCCACGTCGTCGTCCAGCCGGAAACGGATTGCTTCGCCCCACAAGCGCGCGACACTGCGCAGCAACGGGCCCAGCTGGTCAACGGCCGGTCTCTACCTCGTGTCCGGTCGGCTGGGTTGTTGTTTTCGCGGCGCACATCGCTGTCTCTCTCTCTCGCTGTGTCAGCCCAAGCGGGGGCTCCTCACTCGTCCATCCTGGGCTAACTTGGCCATTTGCAGAGCGTGTCCCACTCCGTTATCACCGTCATGAACCCGTCCAGCGTGCGGTATCCGCTGCCGGACGAGCAGCTCCCGCGCGTGTTTCTGGACGCCTTCGCGCTCTCGCAGTGCAAGCTGCAGGCCCAGCAGACCATCGACGGCGTGCTGCTGAACCGCGACTCGTGGTTCTACAAGTTCGACGACGTGCTGGCCGACTACAAGCCCATGTACAACAAGCACGGCATCCGCGGCGGCGCGCGCCGCGTGACCGGCTCGCGGTTCGTCCAGTTTCTCGGTCGCGGCGAGCTGCAGATGACGCTGGACGACATGATCTACGGCCTGCGCTGCGAGTCCACGTCGGACCAGCGAGCGATCTACGCGCAGCTGTACCAGCAGGTCTGCCTGGACGGCGCGCTGTTGGAGCAGTTCGAGGGCACCACGCGGCAGGACCAGTTCCACTCGATCTCGCTCAAGTGGGTGGCGCTGCGCTCGCCCATCAAGTCGATCGTCAAGTTCCGCGACTTCATCACGTTCGAGTTCACGTGCTCCATGCGCGACCTGGACAACAACGTGGTGCTCGTGGAGTACAAAAAGTCGCCGTCGCTGCGGCCGGACCAAATCCAGGACCACAAGCTGGACATCACGCGCGGCAACACGTACGTGCTCAACACGTACCACATGGACCCGCGCACGGGCGTGCTGGTGCACCACTCGTTCGGGTACCACGACGTGGCCGGCAGCCTGCCGTTCCAGGTCGCGCTCAGCGTCACACCCGTGATGTTCGAGCGCGTGCTGAACCACTACGGGCTCTCGGACATGAAGGCCATGCGGTACGCCGGCGTCAAGCTGGACATGCTGGCGCCCACGCGGCCGGGCGCGTTCCCCAAGTGCCGCATCTGCCAGAAGAAGTTCAACCTCACGCGGCTTAAGAAGCGCTGCCGCGCGTGCGGCAATGCCGTGTGCCGCGACTGCAACACTAAGGTGCTGCTGCTGGAGGAAGGCGTGCAGGTGGGCTCGCGGTTGGGCTACAAGCGCAAGAAGTTCTGTCTGCGGTGCGTGCTGTTCGCGCGCGAGACCACCATGACCAGGCAGCTCTACCCAGAGTCCGCCCTGCGCATCACGAACCGCACGTACAGCACTGCCGACAGCTTGTTCAGCCGCGGCGCGAGCCGCGATATCACCAACCAGAGAGACAGCCACGAGAGCTCCTCGTCCGTGGAGGACCGCGCGATGCTGGAGCAGGCGCTGGATCTGGACGATCTGGGCTCGAACCGCAGCTCGGACATCTCGCAGTCGGTCTTCGCGGCGCTGCAGGCCGACATGGACAAGGAACAACACCCGGAGGAAGAGCCCGAGAAGCCGCGCGCGGCATCTCCCACGGTCGGCTCCACGGCGTCCACGGTGTCCAGCATGGGCCCGAGTTCGGATATCGGGCTCAACAACAGCTATGTGAGCGAGAACCCGGCGCCCGCAGCGGCCATGCCTGTGTACTCGGACCCGGACATGCTGCTGACCATGGCCAAGATGGTGGCGGACCAGGCCGCCATGCTGCGCACGATCCACGAGCAGCGCAAGATGCTGCTGAGCATGTCCAGCATGAGCGTCTCCAGCAGCGTGCGGTCCGCCGAGAGCGACTACCAGTCCGTGTCGGACTCGCCGCAGTTCGTGGAGCTGCTGGACGAGGACGACGACGAGGAGCTGCCGCCGCAATACTCGGAGTTCTCGGACTACAAGGTGCTGTGAGTAGAGGTTAGTTATGGAGTATTAAGTAACAGATTTATGAACGGACGTGGCGTTTTGGGACCATCGTTAAAGCTCTGAGCAAAGCCAAGGAGCCATGGATCCATGGATCCGCTGCGTGTGGCCAGCCATGCGAAGCGCCACGAAGCAATTGATTGATGCTAAACACGCGTCTGATTACGCGCATGAGATTCAGAACGCACGGGTTAACGCCTGGATGGGTTCAGTTAAGTTGAGTCAGTTAGTCACAAGTCACGAGAGTGTTTGGATGCTTTGTCAAACGAAGCAATCACGCATCTGGGTCTCCCATTGCGCTCAGCACAAGACAGAGAGAGCGCAAGTGTTCACGCTGGACGCATTCCCATTACTACACGTCCGCCCTTTTTCGAATTGGAAAGAAAACCCGCAACACGCGACTTCCGACTAGCCGTCATTCTTTAGGAACCATACAAACCACCGCATGTAAATGTTTGCAATCGACTTTCAAGTCGACTAGTAGTCGTCTCTTTTCGGGCGCGTTGGATCGCATGGTCGCAACGATGCCGCGTTGGTTTGGTGCCCCGCCCCCCAGTCCCGCCCGTGGCAGGTTGCTGGCGCCTTCCGCCGCGCTTCCTTCCATCAGCCAGCGCGCTCTCTTGCTCCAGCGCCGGCCGTTCGTTCCCCATGGGTGGAAATCTTTTTTTGGAGGGCCCGCTGGGGCTGGGATGGGCCACACAACCGACCGGCCGGCCGTGCCCGTGGGTACGCGAATAAAGAAGAAGAACCGGCGGAAGAACAAGCTGACGGGAGCGAACGCTCGGCTCACTCTCTTCCGCATTTGAACTCCGGGCACGCGGACGACGATCCGGCGATTCGATCCGCAGCGAACGATGCCCAAGAACTCGGAAGCCATCCGCCTGGCCGAGGCCTCGGATTGGAAGGGGCTGCAGCGGTTGATCGAGAAGGCGCCCGAGTTTGCGTGCGAGAGTGGCGACTACGGCATGCTGCCCGTCCACTGGGCGTGCACCGAGAACCACGTGCCACTGGCGCTCTTGCATCGTCTCCTGGCGGCCTACCCAGAGGGCGCCAGCACCAAGAACGACGCCGAGCTGCTGCCACTGCACATTGCGATCCGCGCGTGCGTCCACGCGGCCTGGCTCGAGACCCTGCTGGACGTGTACCCGGACGCCGTGCACGTGCCCATGTCCAATGGCGTGACCGCGTGGGACCTGGCCCAGCAGGTCGGGCTCAGCATCGACGCCATGAAGGTGCTAGACAAATACCTGCAGGAAGACGGCCAGCTTGAGCACGAGTGCCCCGAGGACGACGGCTACGCGCTGGTGCACAAGGACAGCAAGACCGCGGACCAGCAGTGCTACGCGCCGTCGCTGGACCATGAGTGGCCGTCGCTGCGCCACACCACGGGCGGTGGCGGCGGCGCGCGCGGCAGTCTCATCAACCTGATGGCGTCGCAGGACAACTCGCTGGACCTGCCGGGCTCACCCATCGCGTCCGTGAGCGACACGAGCATCAGCTCGCCGCATGATCATCTAGTCTCACCCTCGTCCACCAGCACGTCCAGCAATGCGCGCAGCGCGTCCAGCGTCAACTCGGCGCCCATGCCGCTCACGCAGCCGGTCGGGTCGACGTTCAACAAGCAGCTGCGCGGCCCGTTCCACCGCAAGCACTCGCTGGACTACCACGCGCAGGCAGCGGCCATGGCGGCCGCTACAGCCTGGCAACAGGACCCACGCCGCAACCGGACGGTGCTGGGTCTGTCGAATGGAGCGCCTGGCAGCGGCGGCCTGATGCGGTCTCAACTCGGCGGGCGGCACCAGTCGCTGCCGGTGATCCCGAGCTTCGAGACCTTCCAGTTCCCGATCCAGCAGACCTATCGCGACCAGAACGATCTGTCGTCGTCCGAGGAGGAGGACGAGAACCACCCGAACGCGTTCTCCGGCGGCTCGCAGCGGCAGCACCAGCACCACCGCCGCGGACTGAACCACTCGGGTCTGCGCAGCTTCGAGTCCCCGCCCGAGTGGAAGCGCGACGACGAGTGCTCAATCTGCCGCGCCAGCTTCGGCATGTTCAAGCACCGGCACCACTGCCGCAATTGCGGCAAATCCATCTGCAGCCAGCACTCGGCCGACAAGAAGATCACGATGGCGTCCAAGGGCTTCACGACCCCGCAGCGCGTGTGCGTGACCTGCTTCGCCATGATCACGCACCAGCGCATGCAAGAGCAGCAGTTCCAGTCGTCCCCCCAGCAACAGCAGCAGCACGTGGACCCGATCCTGGACGCGTTCCAAAGCAATCCCACGACGCTGCAGCACGCCCCGCCACCGCCCAACTCGTCGGCCTCGGCGCGCTCGTCGCAGCACAACGGCAGCACCAGCAGCCCGCTCAGCCCGTCGTCGGTGTCGCTGTCCATGTCCCAGGTACAGACCAACGCGGACTACAGCAACTCGGGCCGCACCAAGGACAAGCTGGAGAACTACATGCTGCAGGCCCAGGTGGGCGAGCTACGCCAGGTCGTCGGCTCGCAGCAGAAGCAAATGGATCAACTGGTGCAGAGCAACATGCAGATGCAGCAGCAGTTGCTGGAGCAGGAGGAACTCAAGGCCGAGACCATGCTGCTCATCACGCAGCTCATGACGCGCGTGTCGGCGCTGGAGCTGCGCAACCAACAACACGAGACCGAGGAGGAAGACCAGCAGGTGCCGCTGTCGTACGAGTGAGCGGGTGCCTTCTGTCCTGTGTGTAGTAGTACCAGTAGTATATCCATAAAGAGAGTTCCATTTGCCACCTTCTGTCTGCCTGCGCTTCAATTGCCACGATGAACGAGAGAGACCAACGAGCGCGTGAGTGTAATCTTGCTTCATTGCAGAGGGGTTCGTACTAGCAGATCTTCATGTCGGATCTCTAAAGCGCTGCTTCTTGGGCCAGTCAGCTAGCCAGCGCTTCTATCGAGCCCCCAATCAACACAATCAGAGCGTCTTCGCATGTGAACGTGAAGAGCGCTGGCTTATTCCTCGTTGAGCGACGGTCGCTCGCCGATCTCCTCGCGCACGAACTTGTACTTGGAGTTGTGGCTGCTGGCGCTGTGGCTGCCGTGCGACGAGGCGCTGCTGGCGCCGGCGATGAGGTCGACCACGAGGTAGGCGCCGAAGATGGCCGCGGCGTAGCCCATGCCCGGGAAGGGCTTCTTGGCGCAGTTCGAGATGAACGGGTGCTTCCGCCAGGCGTCCTGATGCGCGAGAACCATGACTTCCTTACGCGATGGGGGCGAGTGAGAGAGACCCTTTCCGCTGGTCCGTCGGGCGATGCGGGCAATTCAAACTGCAATTCAAAAGCGAACAGCTCAAATGAATTGACATTTGAGAGTGTTTTTGATTGGATGAAAGTAAGACTGCATGGTGATTGGATGAAATGAAATGGCGTTAATGATAAGACCGCTTGCGAGCAATAACGCAACAGGCGTCATGGGCGTGAGTGATGATGGAACCCTTGAGCTGTACGGCTCTGTGTGTGAGAGAAAGAGACTGAGGATCGCGCTCTCTGTGTGTATGCACAGGAGAAAGGCAAGGGCGTGGCCAATGTCTCGCGCCAGACGTGGGACAAGGAGTACTATGAGAAGAAAGCGCAGTTGCGCGCGAGCGGTCAGCTCGACGAGAACGAGGTGCGCCCCCATCATGCGACGGCCTTCAAGCCGTCCAGTGCAGCCGTCTTGCTGAATCTCTGGCTCTGGTTGTTGTGAACGACTCTGCAGGCTACGAAGAAGGTGATCGTGTCCAACAAGGAGGAGTTCCTGGCTGCGGATGCCAGTGCTGCTGGGCCGGCCGGCTCGGCGCGCGCCTTCCTCAAGGCTCGTGTGCAGAAGGTCTCTCTGGAAGGCGACGTGGGCACAGTCAAGGTCATGAAGGGCGACGACGCAGTCAAGAGCGGCGGCTACTACTGCGAAGTGTGCGAGTCCAGTCTCAAGGACTCGGTCGCGTATCTGGACCACATCAACGGCAAACGACGTACGGGCTTCCCCTTCGATTGCGCTTGTAGCACATAATGGGCATGCGTGTGGGCTCACTCAGGTTGCTTTGCATGTGGTTTAGATCTGCGCAAGCTCGGCTTCAGCATGCGCGTGGAGCGCTCGACTGTGGACCAGGTGAAGAACCGTCTGCAGAGCGCGGCCAAGCGCAAGTGGGACCCCGTGCTGACCAAGAAGCTGGACACTATGGAAGGCAAGAGGCTTCTGCTCTCTCTCTCTCTCTCGTGGAGACAACTACTGACGCGTGTATGGATGTGTGCTTGCAGAGTACGAGAAGAAGCTCAAGTCCGTGGCCGAAGAGGAAGCCCGAGCCAAGAAGCAAAAGCGCGAGCAGCAGAAGAAGGACAGCGAGACCGCGACATCCTCTGCACCATCACCAAAGCGCAAGGACACCAAGCCTGAGGCTACAGAGCAAGCAGCCAGCGAGCCGTCGGAGGAAGAGGCCGCCATGATGGCCATGATGGGCTTTGGCAGCTTCGGCGGCTCCAGCAAGTAAAGCGTAACCTATAGTACAGTTTCCTTCCGTATAATGGCCCCTCTTCAAGCAGGTGTTGTGGGTTACGCTGGTGCCGTAACCTCCTTCCATTCGAGTGGATTCAATATGCCGGAGCACTGGAGCGATCGCTCTCGCTCTCCGCCTCGCCGCGCGTCTCCTGCGGCCCGCTCGCAGCACCAGCCGCGTCCGCCGTACCGCTCGCGCAGTCGGTCGCCCGATCGGCCGCGAGAGTTCCAGGGCGCCGCCGCCAGACGTCCGTCGCCTTCGCACGCGCAGGGACGTGATGTCTATCCCCATCAGCAGCACCGATCACCTCCTGCGCCGCACTTCAGCCGCTATGAAGGCGCTGGCCATGACTATGAACGATCGCGCAGCCGTCCGTTCAGCGACCAGTACTCCAGCTATCAGCAGCAGCAGCCAAGAGACAAGGAAGACGCAGGGCGATGGCGGCAGTTCGACGCCCCGCTGCATCACCAGCAGCAGCCGCCACCGCCACAGCAACAGCCGTACCGCCACAACGAAGCGCCGCCCAGTCCAACACTGATGCTGCGTGGCCTGGCGCCCGCCGTGCACGACGCAATGGTAGTACTCCGAATGAGATCAAAAGGCCCCGAGCATAGAGAAAGACTTGAGGGTTTTGCATGGAAAACGCCGGTCGTCGTGGCAAAAGAAGCTCACGCTAGTCCGTTGCGCGTGGCGCTCGCCTTCTCTTGTGTTAGATCATGCAAGCGCTCGCGTCCTTCCAGCCGCTCCACTCGCGCATCATCATGAACAAGGTACCACGCTCCAACGTGACTAGAGAAGACGGCTTTGACTGACCATCGGAGCCGTGTAGGGACCTGGAGGTGGCCACCGGGGCTTTGCATTCGTGAACTTTGCCAGCGTGGACGACGCCACGCGAGTCATGCAGGCCTTCGGTACGCGTCTCCGTCACGAGTGATTGACCCGCTAAAGCTGCCGCTGACCGTGGCTCTCTTCTGTGATTGACGCAGCGCACGAACCGCTGGTGCTGGAGCACCAGCCAGTGTCGTTTGTCTATGCTGATAACTCCCGACTGATTCGTCGCGACCAGCACCCTGGCGGGGGCTTTGCGCCTCCTCCGTTCGACCAGACTGGGCCTCCACGGGCCGACTGGATCTGCACGCAGGTACGCTGGATGATCGTTGGTCGCCTGTTGTCGCGGCAGCTCGATAGTAACTCTACTGGTGCCTGCTAGTGCCATGGAACCAATTTCGCGCGTCGAACGTTTTGCTTCAAGTGCGATCTTCCGAGAGCCGAGAATGCCCAAGAAGTGCCGCCTGGCACCGCTGGCGGCGGCTTTCGTGGGCCGATGGACACGTCTTCAGCTCCGGACAATGAGTGCGAGACGCCTTCGCATGTGCTCGTGGTGCGCATGTTGCCTCTGGACATTGAGGAAGGAGAGGTAGACATTCGATCTTGTTCTCGTGGGGTACCTGCGGGCTCGAATGATGACGTTGGATCTGTGCACATGCAGCTTCAAGTCGTATTCGCTGAGTTTGAAGGAGTCCGAGACATTCGCTTGATTCGAGATCGTGCCACGAATCTCTCTCGAGGCTTTGGCTTCATTGAATTCGCAGACACGGAGGTAGGAACGCCTGAATCCAGTGGCTCTTCTTGCGACCTTCATGATGGATTGATCGCCTTGTTCCTGTGTACAGTGCGCAGCGAAAGCTCTCAGTAAAGGAGCCGATCTGATGGTCCAAGGAGCGCGCGTGCGTCTTAGCTACGCGCGAGACACGTATAATACCAACCATCACGGCAAGTTCCAGCACCAGCAGACACCATACGACCAGACAGCTCCGGGGTCCAGCGGCCATGTGGTCAACTCTATCGCCGCGACAGCACTGGAGCAGGCTCAATGGTCGCTAGCGAATGGCTACGCAGCCGCACAGCAACAACAGGTGAATAGCTACCCTGTTCCTTTGAGCAAATTTGCTGCTGGTTGGCTTGATTTCATGTCGCTAACGGGTCGATCACAAGGACCAGCAAAGCTCCATGATGGACGATGTGAACGCGCTCTTGACCAGTGCCGCAGCCGCTGTGATCCCGCACATCGAAGAGCCCAAGAAGCGATTTCCACTGCCGTTTGAGACTGGAGGCGGGAGTTATGTCTACGCGAGCGACTCTGGGCTCTACTACGACCCCGACAGCATGTTTTACTACCACGTGGCGTCCAAGATGTACTACAACCAGTTCACTGGCGTCTACTACAAGTGTCTGGACGGCTCCTTGGGCTCCCAGGCAACGTTCGAGCAGATCACGCCTCCGGTGCCCGTTGATGATACCAAGGTCGGTGAGCACCCGACGAAGCCAACCACTAGTAGTCAGGGGATCTCCATGCAGCTCAGCAGCAAGAAGGACAAGAAGAAGCCTGCGATCTCATTCGGAATCAAGATGGCTCCGAGAACGACGGCCATGGCGTCGTCAACTGTGGCTTCAGCTTCAGCAACGACTGGTGTCAAGCGCAAAAGCGCACTGGATATCGCCAAATGGTCGCAATTGCAGCGCACCAACAACGAAAGTGGCCAGTTGGAGCAAAAGCCTGCGCCACAACCGTCGTCTTCTGCTCCAGCGACTACTTCAACGCCGAAGAAGCCCACAAACAAGCCGATTGCGAAAGCCGATACAACGCCATCCTCGGTCGTGGATGCTTTAATGGGCGCTGCAGCCGTCGAAGCGCCCATTTGTCTGGTAAGTGTATGCATCCATAAGTTGGCTTACGCTTCATCACTGACGCATGTGCGCTCTCTAGCTCTGCCGTCGCAAATTCAGCTCGCTCGAGTTGCTGCGTAAGCACGAGACGTTATCCAAGCTTCATCTGGACAACGTGGCCAAGGCCAAGCAGAACAAGGAACTCATTGCAGCTGAGCAACGAGAGCGCGAGCAGCAACAGCGTCGCGAGCAGGAGCTCCAGGAGCGCAACGAGGCAAGCAAGCGACAACGGACCAGCGAGACGACGACAACGGACATGTTTGCAGCAGGATCAGTTGCTGCATCAACAAAAGTCAGCACTGCTGCTGCTCCAGGAACTGCAGGCGCTCTGGAGTCCGGCATCGGTGGCAAAATGCTCAAGATGATGGGCTGGAAGGCCGGCGAGGGGCTGGGCAAGCACGGCACTGGCATCACGGCCCCCATTCAGGCCTCCCTCAACGCCAATGCCGGCCGGGAGAACGCAGGCATCGGCAGCAAGTCGACTCTGACGGCCAACATGGATCATTCGGACGCCACGTCGGCCAAGGAACGCTTGCAGCAGCTCACGCGTGCTCGCTACGATCGAGATCAGCAGCCATGACAAGCATCCTGCAAATATACCGTTTACCGTCGTTTTGCCTGCTACCGCCACATGTGTGAATATGTATTCGGCGAATCAAAACGCGTTTGACATCGGTATATCGTCTATGATTGGATAAAACCAACCCCATCGGACCAATCCGTGCGATCCGACCGTTTGAGCTTCACCGCCAATTTACCGTTTACCATTTGGTAGGTCGGACAAGGCAAGCCTGGCGTTCTGGCCCGTCTTTTACCGTCTACAGTCTCCGATCTTCCGCGAGAGCCACACAACCCAAAGTCTCTCCATCATGCGCGCCGTCCAAGTGCTCTCCCGTCTCGCTGCGCGCCGCGTGGCCGCCACGGCCTCCGTGGCCGCGCTGCGCTCGTCGCAGGTGCCCGCCAGCGCGCTGCTGGCCCAGCAGAAGCCGTTCGCGCTCCAGCAGAGCCGCCTGTTCGCCAGCTCGCGCTTCCAGGACGACGACGACGACGATGAGGACTACTTCATGGAGGCCGATGACGAGGACGAGGACTTCTTCATCCAGTACCCGCCGGCCGCCGCCAAGGTCCAGCAGAAGGCGCCGGGCTTCCGCGCGGCCGCCGTGCTGAACGAGGACATCACGGAGATCTCGCTGGCCGACTACCGCGGCAAGTACGTCGTGCTGTTCTTCTATCCCAAGGACTTCACCTACGTGTGCCCGACTGAGATCATCGCGTTCAACGACCGCGCGGCCGAGTTCGAGGCCCTGGACACGCAGCTGATCGCGGTCTCGACCGACTCGGCCGAGTCGCACCTGGCCTGGACCCGGCTGCCGCGCAACAAGGGCGGGCTGGGCAAGATGACCATCCCGATCGTGTCGGACCTGACCAAGCTCATCTCGGCCAAGTACGGCGTGCTGCTCGAGAACGACGGCATCGCGCTGCGCGGGCTGTTCATCATGGACCGCGAGGGCGTGCTCCAGCAGATCACGGTCAACAACCTGCCCATCGGCCGCAGCGTGGACGAGACCCTGCGTCTGATCCAGGCGCTGCAGTTCGTGGAGGAGCACGGCGAGGTGTGCCCGGCCAACTGGACGCCCGGCGCCAAGACCATCCAGGCCAACCCCAAGGATGCGCACCAGTACTTCTCGACTGTGCAGGACGGCGACGACGAGGACGACGCCAACGAGGGCCTCACGCTCATCAAGAACAAGCATCAGTTCGACACGCTTGTGGCCTCGGGCAAGCCCGTTGTGGCCAAGTTCATGGCGCCCTGGTGTGGCAAGTGCGCGCAGATTCTGCCGTTCGTGCAGGAGCTGGCCAAGACCCACCCGGACGTGACGTTCGCCAAGCTGGACGCGTCGCTGCCCGAGGTGGAGCTCATCAAGGAGGAGCTCGGCGTGGACGCGTTCCCTGCCTTCCGGTTCTTCAAGGGCGGCAAGGAAGTGGGCACGCCCGTCTCGGGCTACAAGAAGTCCCTGCTCAAGGAGGCCGTGAACAAGCTGGCCTAGGCACATGAATGAGACTAAGTCTCTCTTTCTCTCTCTCTGGCTAAGGACCCAAAACGAAATCAAGAAGTGTTTGCTGTGGATGTCTATGGCTTGTTCTACTAGGCTTTGTCTGGCAGCTCTGGTTTGTCATTGCTGCTGCTGTTGAAAGTCTCCAGCTGCGTGGTCCAAGCCGTGCGGTTGGTCTGGATGTTGGCCATGCAGCCCTCGAGCCCGTCCAGGAACGTGCTCATGATGCTCCAGAGCGGGAACACGCACGAGTCGATGAACGCCAGGTTCAGCTTGCAGATCTCCTGCGAGCCCGGCCGCGCGTTCATGTAGGGCGTGGGCGTCATGCCCAGCGCCAGCTCCTCGTCATACTGCATGTTAAACTCCAGCAAAAGCCGGTGCGCCCAACGGAAGTGGAGCTCCTCACTGAGCGCCGGGCCCGAGATATCGGCCGAGTGCACGATGGCGTTGATCAGCAGCTCCTTGTGCGTGTCGTCCTCGCTGTTGAATGCGTCCAGCGTGAGTTTCTCGTGCAATTGAGTCACGATGGCCGCGTGATTGTGCATGTCTGTGGCCAGAATAGCTCGGATGATGCTCTTGCGGATGTAGCGGTAGGCCTCCGGGCTCGTGTGCTCCAGGATATCGTGGCCGGGCCGCCGCATTGTGTCAAAGCAGGCCGCCGCGTGCATGTTCTCCAGCACGGACTGGTCGTTGTACAGCATGGCGATGCTCGTGCGGTAGCGGATGTGGAAGTCGTTCGTGCGGCCGTTGTGGTTCATGTCGTGGCAGAACGCGGCCACGAAGATGGCCATGAGGTCGCGCGACTCGAACAGGTTCCTGGATGATGCCGCTGAACCAGTGGCTACGATCGCAGAGGACGAAGCTACTGGCGTGGCGGCGGCCCCATCCAGCATGGGGCACTGGGACGTCACCAGCATGAAGCTCATGTGCAGGGTCGAGAACGCGTGGTAGAAGCTGTGGTACGGGATGTCCTGGTACTGCGCCTTGACGCCCACGACAAAGCGCCGCATCGTGGCCTTGGGCACGTCGAACCGCTGCAGCAGATCGTAGTACGTGAACATGTCCACCACGAGATCCACCAGTTGCGGCATCGTGTGCTCCCACGGGTCCAGCGTCCACGAGCAGATCACGTGCGCGTTCTGGTGCGAGGCCGTGGTCGGATCGATCACGTCCGTGGGAAACTGCGTAGCCGAGGCGATCATGGCTGCGGCCTGGCGATCGTGTTCGCTCAGCGAAGCGGACGACGGATGCGAGGACAACGAGCCATTCTCCAGGGTCAACAGCGTGGTGGTCGTGCGACGGCGCGACACGATGGGCGTGGTCGTGTACTGCGCCAGGAACGAGCTGGTCACGTGGGTCTCCGTGTTGTCCGCGTTCTCAAACAGCAGCTCCCACGCTCGGCGCTCGATGATGGACGACATCTCGTTGCAGATCGCACGCGTGATCTTGATGTCCTCGTCACAGAAGCGCGCCGACGGCTTGCCGGCCTTATTGACGGCGTAGAACACCGCGATGACCTGGTCGCCCCTCGCCGCCTTCACAGGCACACAGAGCACACTTTTGGTCTCAATGCCCGCCAGTTTGTCGTACTCCTGATCGAAATCCGCATGCGAGGACGCGTTCACGAGGCTCTGGGTCTCACCACGCTCGGCCACGATGCCCTGCAGGAACTTGCCCATGGGGATGGAGTAGCCCTTCCAGTTCACGCCCACGCGGCAGAAGAGCGTGTTGCTGAGCGAGTCCACAAAGAACAGCGTGCCGTGCTCGATGTTCAGGATCTGGCAGGCTGTCTCGATCAGCGCAGTGAACACGTCGCCCACGTTCTCGTTCGTGGACGACATGACCTGCATCATGGCCAGCAGCGCGTCGCTGCGCCGCATGGCCGACCGCGCTTCCTCAAACAGCCGCGCGTTGTGCAGCGCGATGGCCAGGTAGTAAGCGATGCCCTTGGCCAGCACCTCATCCTCCTTGTCAAAGTACTGCTTGCCGAGCTTGTTGACCATCTCGAGCACACCCAGCACCTCGCCGTTGGCGTCCTTGATCGGGACCGCCAGGATCGAGCGCGTGGTGAACCCGGTCGTGCGATCGACCGCTCGATTGAAGCGCGCGTCCGCATAGGCGTCTCGCACGTTGATGATCTGGCCACTGGAGGCTGCCGCGCCGATAATCCCGCTCGTGACGGGGTTGCGGAACACTTCCTGGGCCATATCACAAGAGATATCCGAGCCGATGGGCGTGACCAGCTCGGTCTTGTCGTCGTTCATGAGGAACATGCTACACTTGGCCGCGTTCATGGGCTTCTTGATGGCATCCATGATGGCGATCAGCAGCGAATTGGTCTCCAGCTCACGGAACAGCACCGCCGAGAGATCCAGCAGCGTCTGCGCCTTGCCCTGGGCCCGCTGGATCGCATCGTGCAGCTCTGTCTGGCAGAGCACACTACCGATATGGCGGCAGATATTCACGCTCATGGCCACGTCCGAGAGATTGAACGCCAGCTTGTCCACCTTGTTGCGCAGCAGCACGGCGCCGTTCACGATGCGGTTGCCGTCAAAGGTTGGAATGCACAGCAGATCCAGCGGGATCCCATCGACCTCTTCCTGCTCCGGTGCAGTCAAGTAGCTCGAAGGGATCTCGTGCACTCGAACGACGGCGTCACAGGCGCCCAGAATGGAGAACCCGCGCGTGGAGTAGAGCATGGGCTCACCCGAGAGCGCTGATCGGCCAATGAGGTGCTCGCCGTACTTCTCGGTCGTGGGGCAGATCGTCTCGGACTTGCCCCGGTCTCGCGCCCAGAGCAAATCCGAGTCCTTGTCGTAGGTGTAGATCACGCACTGCTCCACGCCGATGGTCATCTTGAGGAAATCCAGCAGCGCGTCGAATGGATCTTCGTCCGTTGTCGGGGTCTCTGGCTTCTTCAAAGGCGCCAGAATGGGCTTGAGCGACGCAGGAAGAGAGGGCAGCGACGCCGCCGACGGCTGGTTGGACGTTGCTCCCGTCGTAGTCGGCGCTGTCACTGTGCCAGAGATGATCTCGCTGATGTTGCTGCGATGCGCAAACGCCTTGATCAGTTTGCCCACAAAGCTGCGGAACACGTGGAGCGATCCGCTGGGCGGCTCTTGCAGCCACGAGTTGATCACGCGAGCGTCGTAGCGCGAGTTGTAGATCTCCGCCACGGCCTGGACCGTGTTATCACCATCAATCAGCGGCAGGCAGAGGTAGGACTATACAAGCACAGCAGCATAGAGACGTGTGAGCTCAATCCTTTCCCTGGCCTTGCGATGGAGAATCACGGGACGAGACGCACCCGAATGTCCGTGGTTATGCCGCCGTGCATGGCGTGGGCCATGGAGGCTTTGGCCTGGTACACAGGCTCGCCACGGCACAGTGAGTCGCGCAGCACGCCGCGCCTGGCTCGCGTGGAAGGATAAATAGACCGGCCGTCGAACTCGAGGATCGAGCGGTTGGTTTCGAAGATGAGGAAGCAATCCTCGCCGTCCAGAAGCGAGACGCACTGCTCGCGGATCTTGACAAACACGTCCATGAAGTCCTCTTTGCACAGCATTACAGCATCCACAAGCGCTTCCTGCGACAGTGCGAAGCGCTTGAGATGCCGGCGCAGCAGGTCTTTCGACAGCCTGAAGAGAGCAAGCGATACAAAGGCTTAGTCATACGAGTGTAGCCATGTCGATTCCAAGGCTGTACTCACCATTGCGTGATGCACACGTGTTTCTGGAGCAGACGCCAGCGGCGACGCGCCATCTCGCGCGCATTGGTGGTCGCGGTCTTGCCTGTGGACGTTAGGCGCATGGACGGACTGGCTGCTCGACTCTCAGTCACGCGGTCGCTGCTCTTGACGCTGGAGATCATGGCGCTACTGGACTCGGACATCTTGCGCTTCTTGTTGCGGAAGCTGAGCGGAGTCGGCGGCATCTGCATGGTACTCACGGGTGAGGACAACGGCGAGGTCTCCTCAGTCGGCGTCAACTCCCCAGCGGCAGGCATTGGTGATCGATCGATTGCAGAGTGAGGCGTCAGGTGGCCGGCCGTTCCGTTTCTGCCACGCGACACGTGCGTTTACTTTCAACCCAGATTGCGAAGCCGGCGCGCAGAACCAGAGGCCGGGCCTTGAGGTGTCGCACCTGAGGACAGAGATTAGAAGGCCGAGCCCTGCCGCAGCCCCGCTGACTCGTGTCTTGCGGCTGCAGAGAGCTCTTTGACTGGCGCTCCGGATCGTCATGGCCCTGCGCCTTCTCGGGTTTCAGTCCGCCCTGTGGACGGAGCGATCTGATTGGCTGAAACCCTGAAAGGTCAGAACGGTGGAAGCTTTTCTGACTCAGAATAGAAAATAACGTCAGTCCAAAATGCGACATCCTGCGACGAAATTAGAGGCCCTACTATATGGTAGTAGGTTCATTAGTAGACATGGAACGCAGCGATGGGAAGGTGATCCCCAGTCGCAGATGGGTTGAGTCGGAAGAAGGAAGATGCAGCTGCTTCAACTGTTCACCTTGTTCAGTTTTCACAGTCTTGCTGTTAGAACGAGGCTAAAATGGAGTCTTTTGCTGAGATTGTCGCACATATTGTGCGACAAATGATATAATTTGTTGCATCGCTGTTTGCGCCATGGTCCATTTTTGTTATTTATTGAAAATAAGACGCCCATTTGTGCAGAATCCGACAGTTTAAACTTCAAAGATACCCGAGGCGCTTCATCTCGGCGTACTGCGAGGGCACTTCCATGAGGATCTGCATGGTGAACAGCAGATCGGCCACTTCGTCATCGCCAGTGGCGTTCAGCTGAGCGTTCTGAGAAGCCGCCATGGCCTCGTGGTAGTCCACGAACTGGAAATTGTCGAAATTCCGCTGCGGGATCGCGTTGTCAAACTTCTCCATGCTCTCCTATTTAATAACAGCCGTCGTCATCAGGCTCCGGCATACTCAACTGCTTGCTCATGGTAGGAAGCACGTACCCAGGGGCCACCGCCAACGCCAATCGTGATGATCGCTACAAGGGCACAACCGTCAGTTCGTCGTCCTTCGCTCTCTGGTGTCTCCTTCCCAACTCACTGATGGCGTAATTGGAGGCGTCCACGATCGCTTGGGCCATTTCCTGCTCGACCTCTTGGTTCATCTGGCCTGTGGAGACGATGATCACCATGTAGAACCCGCCAGGATCCTTCTCAGCACAGGCGATCGCCTCTCGGATCACAGGCGCAAAGTTCAGAGGCGCGTCGGCCAGCTGTACCTTGGGAGTGATCGAGCTGTACCGCTGGATGATCTCGCCAAAGCTTCGGCAGCCAGAACTCGGGTTCTCCGGCGTGAACGAGAACATTCCGCTTGGCTCGCCATCGTCGGTAATTCGCCCGCCGAGTCCGTACACGGGCAGGCGGCTGTCGTCATCGAACTCCATCAAGACGCGGCTGATTCGCGTCAACACATCCTGCCAAGGCAAATGCTTCAGTACAGACAGCAGGAGCTGGTCAGGTGCATGCCTTGGGGATCCTGCCTACCTGGTACTGGTTCTTGCGCTGCCCTGCTGGGTCGATTGCATGGAGCGAGAGCGCGCCTTCGATCTGCGTACGCCATACCAATATCTAAACACCCCAAGAACCGTAACGTTTGCATGCGAGAACAAACCTCATTGGCCGCCGTGTAGTCAATCTAGATGCAGCCGAAGCGGCATGCATGTGTGAGCACTAGTCGCCAGAGCATACCACGTGAGCATCGCACGCACCGCAAAGATCATGTTGGACGACTCCAAGCTCATGCTCCTATCAATACAAACACACACACGTTCCATGAGCCATGCACAGCTTCGCATGGCGCTGTGGCACGTGTCAGGCCAGGATGTCTCATGCGCCACCTCATGGCTTGCTGGATGGATTCTAAAGCACACAAATAGTGAGCGCACAGCACGCGCATGCGGCAAGCGCCATGGCCAGCAGCGTCTGCCTACAGAGAGTACGCACGCACCGAAGGTCGAGAAGCGGTCGGAGATCGCGCGCGAGAGCGGCGCCATCTTGCTGCCTGCGAGCGCCATGGTCGTCTCCTCTTTCTGAACTGAGCGCGGCCACATCTGTTCGCAATCTGGTCCCGTAATCAAGAGCACCACCGCACCAGAATAGCGTGCGCCACATAACGTTTTATCACCTTGAATATTGGTAGGCAGCAACTTCGACTTAATTACGAAGATAGCTTCCTCATGTGCTTATTTGCGACCATGAGCAAGCGCAAGTCGCCGATGGGAGCAGCGCCGCCGCCTGCAAAGCGTCCGGGGCGCAGCGACAGTCCCCGCGAGGATCAGTTATGTGTACCTGATGCGTTCGCGAGTGCGCACATCGCTTCGCGCGCTCGCGCAATTACAGCAACGGCGCTGGATGACGAAGCCGCCACGGAGTCGCTCTTCGCTGGCGCGAGCGTGCAGTTCCTGAATGAGGACGAGAGTAGCTGGATCTACCACGTGCCTGCATGGTACCGGCGTGTACACAGAGCTGTGCACAGCACAGATGCCTACCGAACCTGGCTCGCGCAGGTGTGGGATCTGCATCCGGAAGACCAGGACAAGATAATGATGTTTGGCCGGCTAGTGCCCACGCCGCGGTTTCAGCAGGCCTACGAGAGAAGCTCTGGGTACTCGGGCAACGTGTTCCAGGCCAAGCCGATCCCAGACGCCATCCAGAGCGCCGTGGACATGATGAAGAGCATGGTGCCGCAAGACGCGAAGCAGTCGTACTTGACAACCACGCTCGTGAACTGGTACGCCAATGGGGACCACTACATCGGCCCTCATGCCGATGACGAGCGCGCTATCCGCAAGCTGTCGCCCGTGTTCGCGCTGTCACTGGGCGCTGCCAGGCGCTTCATCTTCACGCCCAAGAAGAGCCCAGCAGGTTCCAACGGCTCGCGCTTGGAGCTGCTTTTGAACGCCGGCGATCTACTGGTCATGGGCGGTCGAACGCAGCAGACACACAAGCATGCGCTGCCTAAGATGAAGCGCTGTCAGGACAAACGGATCAGCATCACCATGCGCTGCTACCAGAATGACTAAGAACTTGGCAATGCTCTTCTGTCAGTGTTTTGATGTGTTTGCATGACATACAAACGGCTACATTCGGATGGGTACACAGCGGCCAAGCGAACGCCAACGACAGTCGGTTCTCGTAATGGCAGACACATGATTTATGTCGATTACGGTAAATTTACACGGCCCCACGCGAGAGCTACGCCTAATTGGGGGCCATGATGGCCTTGCTGAGCCACGTGAGGCCCTCGTACACGCCTTCGCCGGACACCGCGACCGTCTGCTGGATGTGCTTGGGGTTCCTAGTGACCCGATCCAGCTGCATCTTCTCGCGCAGTTCCGGCAGCGGCATGCAGTCCGGATGG
>JAADVF010000273.1:0-34279 GCA_023334555.1 Elongisporangium undulatum
CCCAAGTTTACGCCGCCCCGATTTGAGTACAATTTCATGCTGCTCGAGTTGGAGAAGGCGAGCACCAAGACGCCCGTGACCTTGGCACCTGCCAGTGGTCAGTCTGTGGTCTACAACGAGTCAGCGACAGCGCTGGGGTGGGGCGCCGTGCAGCTCTTGACGGGACCGGCATCAACAATGCAGAAGACCAACATGACGGTGGTTAAGAATACCGCTTGCAATGTGACGGAGACAGTATACGACAGCAGCAACGTTTGCGCAATGGCGCCTGTTGGGACTGGCATGCTCGAACGTGACAGCTGCCGTGTGGACGTGGGAAGCCCGCTGATCAAGAGCAAGGGCGGAGTGGACTACGTGGTGGGCGTCGTCAGCTACGGCTACAGCTGCGGACGCAAAGACGTGCCCACCGTCTTCTCCCGAGTCGACAAGGTTCGAGCGTGGATCAAACAGGTCGCTGGGGTATAATAAGCACGGGCTCCGAATACAGTGAAACCTTGATCTCGTGAAGCAAATGCCATGCCAATTCTTAAATAGTCAGAGCATTCGGCTTTCTATTCCCAAACTATGGTCATCGACAACGCATTTGCTCATAAAGGCAGACGCTTTCGGGCCATACAAAGGGGAATATGTCCTTTGTGATGATCCATCCACACATGCGTGAATGTGAGTTCATTGGTTCAGATATCAACTCCCCAGATAATCCGGTTCATTGCAGCGATTTCGATGGCGTTTACGCTCGAAACTAGGCTGATCAACGCTCCACAAGCGGTTCCTCGAGTGGCGCGTGGTCGAATTCTTCCTCTGGCTCAAATCAGACTCTACACTGCAGTTTTCGACAGCAGCGTAAAGGCGGCTATCTACATTGCCAGCACCAGAGTGGCGGCCACAGACTAAACGTACTGCTCCGGCGTGCTTGTGTCCAGTAAATACGTGCTCACGTGACTGCTCTGTGTACCAAGACCGTACACTGGCCCTGCATCTGGCCAGGGCGTGGTCTTCAACGCCTGGGCCACCGTGCTCGGGTGGGGCGGCGTGCAACTGATTACTGGCTTTCCTGCGATTCACAAGACCAACGTGACTGTGATCACGAATGCGGATTGCAACAAGACCCAGACTGTGTACAACCTCAAACTTCTGCGCCACGGCTCCGGCTACGACTGGTGCGTACGACCGTGACAGCTACTGGGTCGATATCGATATAGCTAAGGCTTCGAGAAAGACATGCGAATGGTGTTCTCACGCACGGATAAAGTCAGGAAATGGATCAAAAAGAGTTAATGGTGCGCAATAAGAGCCAAAATACCTTATTTGGCTGTCACACCAACCGCTTGTGGTTTTAATTATGCAAAGAACAACACCCAGCAGCTCCATGGCAACGTCAACCAAGTATATTCATTGCGTACATTCACAACCACTACATGCATGCCTTCAAACAAATCGCTCAATACATGCATCACAACAATAAGCTGTGGCTTCATTCCTCACACGCCAGCGATGGATTTGATCCACGCACGAGCTTTGCTGACCGCGGAGAACACCACGGGCGTGTTGGTGCTGCCACACGCATTGTTGAAGCTCATGAGCCCCACCAGCTCATCGCCACTGGATTTGGACTGGAGCAGCAGATCGCCCGGCTCGAGATTGCACATATCGGTCTTAAGAACGGCCGAGGCGCACAGATGCGTGTCCGTGATGCTCTGCTTTCCTGCGCACACTGTCGGGTTGGTGAACGTCATGGCGGTCGTCTGAAGGTACGCACGGTTGGCCCAGAACTTCATCGCGCCGCTGGAAACACCGTAAATGATCCCGGATCCGTCGCCCAGCGTCACGGGAGTGAGCTTGCTGGACTCGGAGAGCTTAACAATAAAGAACTCGTTCTCGCGCGTGTCCATGTTGTAATCCGGGTGGACGTACACCTTGGAAGCCAAGATGATTTCTCCGTTAATGCCGGCGGTCGTCGATATCCCGAGTGCTACTTCAAGGCTGTTGACTCGCCACTCCCCAAATTGAAACTTGTAGGCCGAGTAGCAGTGCGTTGTGAGCACATACAATGGCGCTATGAGCACCCCGGCGCATACAGTCGCGGTGTTTGATCCCACTCGCAAGCCGGCGATATAGCTGGCTGCAGTATCAGAGCTGAGTGATCGCTCGAAACTGGCGTTCCCGCTCATGCCGTTAGCTGCTGGAACGACGGAGTCGATAGCATTGGTGGCATTGATCACAACTTGCGCGTTCGATGTCGACGCGAGGAAGCGCAGGAGTCCGATAGCCAAGAAGAGCGCGGTGATAGTCGACTGCTTCATGGCCGAAAGCTTTGCCAATGGATGCCAACCGGATCGAATTGCGCAATGAGTGACAAGTCACGAGATCAATCTCTTGGTTATGAGTCTCATCAAGCCAAGAGCGAGTGACACAGACATCACGTCCAAAGTCAAGACCAGAGTTGTTACCAGCAGCCAGAAGCGAGTCCCAGCGATCATTGTGTGGCTCTCAAACGCTTGAGTAAAGCAGCAACAGCCAACTCATCAAAGGACACGATCGTGCTCCGCTGTTTCACACCTACGATGCCATGTCTTTGATATCAGAATGCTTCGAAAAGCCCGGAGAATGAATGGACTGGCTTGATATCTTGTGGGGTAACGATTTCTTTAATCCATGGACATGCGCAAGCAATATGGAATGACGCCAGGGCCTTGACGTCCAGATACGCAGCTTACTGTAAATGACATTGTTCCATCCGTCTGCCCATACAGTATCAAGCTCCAGGCGACTGAACTGTTCATATAGAATGGACTGAACACCCATGCATCACCATAGCAAGCCGCTGGTCCATGCGCGAGGGTGTACAGAACTCCAAGTGATGACGCCAGCCAGGCGGATTGGATCACGTAGCCAACAGACCGTGGCACCAAGCAATGTAAGTGCAATTGAACGAGACATCGCACGTGCCACCAGAATCAAGATCATTGAATGCGACTCTCGTGCTTAAAAGAAAACTCACTCGCATAAATCAAAACAGAGCAGCCGCATTTGAACTGGCGGTTGCATTCAGGCCCATAAGAGATATCCCAGCGGATGACTAGCCCTGCGAATGCAGGAACAGCCACTCCACAAGCGCAAAGAAGCCTCGCCGCATGGCCAGATGAATATCAAACGGCTCGGACTTGCTGCCGGACACCAATTTGAGTGAACGACCGCCTTCAGTAACCACAAACGTCATGAAAATGTCTCGATCCTGGTCGTTCTCGTACAGCCATTGAACGACTTCCAGCCGTCCTTCGCTCACTGCAATGTGAATCTCATCACCAGACCACCACGCGGACCGATCAATATGAGCGTGGATCCACGCCACGATAGCTCTGTGCCCGAATTTGGCTGCGATCTTCATGGTCTGCTGGTTGAACCGTGCGATTCCACACGAATGCAGCCACTCCAGCACTTCCAGTCGTCCGAAATATACTCCCGAAGAGGTCTCATGCTCTGTCCATTCGCCAGAATAATGCTTGTGCATCCACTGAACCACTTGGAGATGGCCGCTCTGGATCGCGGCATTGATAGCAGAGGAATTGACTTGCACGCCTCGGCCATACAGCCATTTCAAGATGACCAAGTGGCCGTTGTCAGCCGCTTGCACCATGGCCTGTTCCCCCGAGACAATCAACGAATGGTCTTGCGCCAGCAGCTTGAGCACATCCAGCTTTCCAAGCCGCGTGGCGTCGACGATCGCATTGTTCACGTAGGCCACGTAGGCAGACGTGCTGGGCCACTCAAAGTCGTTCTTGAGCCATGTGGCCATCTCCAAGTTCACAGCATCGGCTCGCAGGTGGTTCGGCAGGTCGAACTTCCACTTGGAATAGACCCATTGGGCGATCGCCACATGGCCACCTATGACTGCGCCCTTGAGTGCCTCGGCATTGAACTCGCTGGATCGGTTGGCGTGGACCCATTGGACCAGCTCCAAATGGCCATGCAGCGCAGCCAGGTACGGCACCTTGTGCCAGTTCACGATCTCCTTGCGTGGATGCGGCCGCTCGTGGATGTAGCGCAGGAACGCCAGGTCGCCCGTACGCGCGGCCAGCGACAGATCGACCACCAGTGCTTGCTGGTCGTCGAACCAGTGGACCACGCTCGGGTGGGACGTGTACGTGGGGATGGCGTCGAATCGGTTGCTGGGCAGCAGTCCATTGACCTTGAGCCAGTCCAGGATGTGCACGTGGCCGTTCTGCGCCGCTCGCGCAAAGACCATAGGCGTGTTCAGCGGCATGGGCGTGTCTGTGAGGTACGAGGACGCCCACCACTGGAGCGCGCGCAGATCGCCCTTCTTGGTGGCGTTCAGCACGCCGTACTGGTAGCGCATCTTGCGGAACTCGACGCCCACGCCCGGCCACTCGCGGCGCGCCAGTCGGTCCAGCAGATGCACAAAGCCGGCACTCGTAGCGGTCTCCAGCGTCCAGTCGGCCGACCGATCGATGAATCCATTAAGACGCAGAGCTACCTCCTGAGGGGGGGCGGCAACGCGCGCGCGCGTGAGCACCAGCGCCACAGTCGCGAGCAGATCGCTGTCCATTGCGAATCAACAACTGCAGCAGCAAGAGAAGCCCTGAGGACTAGTGCCACCAGCTAGTCGGTGGCGACAGTGTAAACAATGTGCTCCCACAATGTTCCCATTGCAGTTGTACAACCTACTCGCTTCGTACAACCTCTCACTGCTTCGCCGCTTTAACTCACACCGAAGGCTCCATCGCATCGCAGGAGGCCATTCAACAGACATCCACATGGAAACTTACTTGCGTTGCGGGGTTCAGTCAGAATTTGTTTACGTACAATGCGTTCTGCGCATCCCGTCAGCCCGCACCGATAACGTACTGCGCAACTTCAGCTAGCAGGAGTCCTGGTTTCTGAAGCGCTTCTTCATTGCCTTTGGCCACGATCGCTGCTTGCTGCTTGAAATTCGGCTCCAACTCCGTGGGAACCACGAAGCAAAAACAGAAGATGATTTCGGCAAAGCCGATGGCTTCCAATCGCGTGAGAACCTTTCTCAACGGAGCGTACTGGATGCCATGATCCGACAGAATCGTCATTTGCATTCCATAGCACTTGTGTTGAACGCCATCAATGATCAGAGCATCTATCGCGCCAAAGGTCTTCTGGAGTCTTGGCTGCAAGTATGTCATTTGTTGCGAAATTTCGTGAACCTCGCTCAATCTGGAAAACTGGACCTTCATCATTTGTCGCTCAATGTTCAGTGCACAATTCTTTGTCTTGAAGCCCAATCCACGCAATTTCAGCTCTTTTGTTGTTAACAACGTCAGTCATTTTTGTGTGAGACGCTCAAATATCTTGTCTCCAAGTGGAGCTGTACTGGCTGAAGTGTCAAACGAATGTCTGATAGCAAACGCTAAAGCTTTTCCAGAGATCGGCGTCCCGCCCCTCGATGACTTGATCCCCAATGTGTTCGGACAAGAAAAGCCAAGCGAATATTCTCAATGATCGGAATGATCGGGCGCGACGTTGCAAAGATCCAATTGAGTTGTGGAATACTTCCGCACGGCACCGTGAAAATGAGGTTAGTCTATTCAACCTAAACCATGACACTGGAGCTGAACCGCATAGAAATACCAACCAGGAAATACGATTTCATGTTGACACAAATGAGCACTCCAGATAGCCAAAAAGAAGTGATTCATAAGAAGATGCGACCGCAGAAGAATATGAAGTGATAACGAAGCCGAAGAGCCACAATGCCAGCGTATAACGATTCCATTCTTTGGTACAGCCAATAAATACATAGCGCGTCGTAGCATGACTGAATAACACGAACAAGTATTTATTGTCGAGCACAACAAAGTCTCATTGCATGAAGGCCTATTGTGCCGCCTCTTCTGCGTACTGATACAGCCACTCCACAAGAGCGAAATCTTCATGATTCACTTGTTTAAATGCTGTGGATTTATTGGCAGCAACCAGTGTCAGTTGGATAGTGTGACCCCGCGACGAAATACTCACAACATGCCTACTGTGCTCACAAAACCATTTCAAAGTATCAAGACGCCCGTTTTTCAATGCGAACTCCAGGTCGTTGACGGTCCACCACTCAGATCGATAGACGGAGGAATGCAGCCATTCCAGAATTGATACACTGCCGTAATGCGACGCCATTCGCATAGTTTCTGCATTAAAAGTCGCAAATCCTTGTCCATGAAGCCATTGAAGCACTTCCAAGTGCCCGTGAAACATCGCAAATATCGTGGCAGAGCTTGGCCATTCGCCAGAATACCGCTCGTGCATCCACTTTAAGACTTCGAGCCGGCCGTGTTGGATCGCGGAAATAATAGACGCTTCGTACACACCAACGTTACGTTCATAGAGCCATTGGACCACATGCAAGTGTCCGTTTTCAACTGATCGCAGCATGGCTTGGTCGCCAAACGCTCGTAAGTATTCCTCTTCACCAAGAAACTCGAGCACGTCCAACTTTCCAAGGCGAGCAGCGTCAACAAATGTCTTGTTCGCATACGCCTCATAGGCAGACGCACTGGTCCATTCAAACTCATTCTTCAGCCATTGCACCATGTCCACACTCGTGTCCACAACATGGAGATCGCATGAGAGGTCAAATTTCATCTTGGAATACGCCCATTGGGCGATAGCGACGTGTCCGCCTTCGACAGCACCCTTGAGTGTCTCTGGTGTAAAATTGGTTGTTCGGCTGCTGTAGATCCACTGCACGAGCTCCAAATGTCCGCGAAGAGCTGCCAGGTACGAGATCGTGTGCCACTTGTGCCAGTTGACGACATCTTTGCGCAGTTGCGGCTTGTCGTGGATCCATCGGAGAAACGCCAGGTCTCCTGTGCGCGCAGCTAGAGATGGATCGATTACCATGGCTAGCTGGTGCTCAAATAGCCAATAGACCGCGCTTGGGTGTGCTGTTTGGATACAGGTATTCGCATCACTTGGAAGGCTTCCTTGGTCCTTGAGCCATTCCAGAATGTGCGCATGCCCATTCTCAGCCGCTTGTTTAAACACCAGCGCCTGGTCAAGAGGAGGAGACGAGACCCCGAGATACGACGACGCCCACCACTTGAGAGCGTTTAGATCGCCGTTCTTGGAGGCGGTCAATAAACCGTTCTGACGGCGCATTTTGCGGAATTGGATGTCCACGCCGCGCCACTCTCGCCGTGCCAGTCGACTCAGTAAATGCTCAAAGCCGGCATCCGAGGCGGTCTCCAGCGTCCATCCAGCCGAGTGATCCAATAAACCGTCGATGCGGAGGCCCACTTCAAGGGGGACAGCGGCCGCCCCCTTGAGCGGCAGCGCCACGCTTGTCAGAAGCAGATCGTCCATTCTGCTCTACCGCTAACGCCACACGCCACGCATGTCATATTCGGTGGCAAAATATGTGCGGATCCAGAGTGATGGTTAACATATTAGATTCCAGAGGTTGGGATTTGACGCTGTTTGGATCTTGGCGATCTGCTTGATCCATTTGAACGCCAGCCAGACGCAAGAGAAGCGTGTGGACACACCGGTCTGCTTGCAGCCTGTCGCTCACGATGCCCACCACACTGATATAATTGTCGATCATTGCGATCATGGAGCTTCCCAGATTGACGCAGCAAGCATCCAAGGCGCCCAAGTCCATGGCGCAAAACTCTTTACCCCCAAGACGAAGGCCGTCCACGCATTTGAAAATATCGATCGTGCCTTTCCCAAGTATGACGCCATACTCAATTTTAATTCATGGATCTAGATGACCTGTTTTGGCGGAGAACATGGCGCGAGATGACACCAGAAACTAGACAGGATAAATATCAGACGAGTTACAGATGACCGAAACAGAAGTACTGCGACTGATGCCGAACAACCCGGTTCAACACAACTGCTGAGTGCCCAGCCTGCCGAGTTGCCCAGAAATCTGTCGATGCGGAGACCCACTTCAGCAAAGAGAACGGCAGAGTCACGCTGCATGACACTGCCAGTCGTAGATCGTCCATTTCTTAAAATGCCATAACTCATGCATGACGCATGGGTTGTGGTGCGCATGTCCGATTTAGTGGAGACTAAGATTGATTGTCAACATATTAGACTTCCGATTCGACCTTGGCGATCTGCTTGATCCATTTGTACGCCAACTCTACGTGGGAGAATCCTGTGGCCACTCCAGTCTGCCTGCAGCCAGCGCGAGTTGTCACAATGCCCACCACAGTGATATACATGTTGTACATCACGATCATGGGACTGCCCAAATTGACGCGGCACGGGTCCATGGTGTCGGAGTCCAGGACAGTGCCCTTGACTCCGAGTGCACAGAACTCTGTGCCCCCAAGATTCGCAGCGTTCGCACATTTCAGCGTATCAAGGATTCGCATTTCGACCTTGAACAGCATGCGGGCCTGGGCGATTGAGTAGGTGATTCCATTCTCGTCCCAGCCGTAGACGTCAGCAGTCGTTCCGGTCGCGAGGAACTTGTGGTCGTGCTTCGCGATCAAAGCTGGCTCATAGTTGCTGGCGTCTTTCAGTTCCACGAGCATGAAGTCGTACCAACTGGCATTGGCGATGTAGCTTGGATGCGAGTGCCATTTCGTAATGCTGATCCGCTCTCCATCCTCAGTCGACTCCTCATAGAGGGTACCGATCGCTGCGTATTGTGTGGTGTATCCCGGTGTCTGGATGGACGGCTTGCACTTGTTGGACGTAAGCACGAACTTGGGCGCGACCAGGACACCGACGCAGTAGTTGGGGGTTGCGACACCTCGACGCAGACCCACTACGTAAGGAACAACGTCCCATTGGAGTTTATTCGAGAACGCGACCCCAGTGATGGTGTCGTTGTCAACCGAGACATTATTGTACGATCCTGAGCCGGATTCAGCGATCGAGGAGCTTTCCGAAGCCCAAGCTGACCGTGTCATTGAAAACCATATCATTGCAACAAGCATGAATATGGCCATCGTGCTCATGATATCCGTGTACTGGACAGGTGAGAGGCTTGCGATGGCAAAGGGGGATTTTGGAATGAGCAGCTCACTAAGAAATGCTGAGATGATGTACTACCGACACTGATATGCTCATTTATTATCGATGGCGTTCCCAAGTGTGACGCCATATCCAGGACCGATACATAAAACGTAACCAAGCTGATTTAATTATTTCGCGCAGAACATCATCCACGAATTTCACGCAAGATGACACCATAAATCAGAACAGACACGTATACGGTTCACCTACTGCGATCAATGTAAGATCCTTCGTGAGCTGTACCACACAACTTCCAGGCTTGCGATGACCATCCTGGTGCAGTCGTGAACACGTCACTATCGCAGCCACAACAAAATGGCTGATCTGGGGGCAAATTGGGCAATGAACAACCGACGGTCCACTCAGTACGACATCAGCAGCAGTAGACGAGTACCAGACGACCTCCGAGAGTTCGTGCACAATGACTGTAACCGCTGGCTAGACCTGATGGGCAGCACCACAGCCGACCCTACCGATTCCATCATCGAACAGAGCATAGAATTCTCCGACCAGACCTCGGTCCAGTGTACAGGCCCGGCGAGCCGCCGGGGGCCACAACATGCATATATAGTCAGTAGCGTAACAAAGACGCTCCAAGCAATCGTTAGGAACGGGTACAGACGATCTGAGCAACAGTAACTCAATACACCGCACCTTAAACAACAAAAACAACTACTGCGATCAATGTCGTACCATCATACCCCAAAAACATCGATGAAAAGATCCAAGAATTGCGGGAGTAAAACCACGATGGCATTCATTCTTTCTTAGCTCGAACGACATCACAAAATTGACCACGGCAATCTCGCTGAAAAAATGTATCTCCCGACTTTTCAGGTTTCCACGATGAAATTGCAAAGCTACCCAAACCAAATCGCACTGATCATGTTCGCTGGTTCATGCTCCCATGCTGAACTACCAACTAACAGATCCGAGAAGGCAGTCAACTGAGCACTTCCTAACTTCCTGGCCTGTTACGGATAGACATAACGAATGAGTCTCAGATTTGTAATCCACAAGCATTTGAGCAGCAACCATCATTGCTTTTTGTCTGTCCATTCAGGGAACGAAGCGAAACAATGAAAAATTGCATCGTCTTTAATCCACTGGTTTAATTTATTGAAAGGTCCAGAAGCCAATTGCGTATTATAATTTCTTGATTCTATCGCTCAAATTGTGGTAGAACAGACAGGCTGCTGCCGAGCCACCGCTGGTCTAAATGGATTGGAGTACCAGCTCTACAAAATTGTAAATGCGGTTGTTCTTTTTGTCATCAAGTAATAGTACACCGAAGTAACCATTCTACGAGCGCAAAGTGCCCGAAGCTAATTGCCGAAAATGGATCAAACAATGTCGCTGTATCTCTGGACGTCAACTTCATGACCTGCGCACCATGAGAACTTGAAGCCAGAGATATACCTACATCTCTATCGTTTTCAAACATCCATTGAGCAATATCCAGATGTCCTCCATTGACTGCAAGGAAAAATGGATCCGCAGACCACCAGACCGTCCGATCCACATGAGAACGAATCCATCTAACAATTTCGAGGTGACCATGTTGTGCTGCAAGGCGCATGGCGTGCTGACCATACCTTGCGATTCCTCTTGTGTGAAGCCATTGTAATGCCTTCAATTGGCCGTGTCGAATTGCTGTATTTGTCGTTTGCTCTCTCCACCCACCTGAGTAACGTTCAAATAGCCATTCGGCGACATCGAGCTGACCATTTTCCATTGCCGCAGTCATGTACACGTCGGTAAGATACACTCCTTTCTGCATGTGAAGCCACTGAACAACGTGCAAATGCCCGACTTTGGCTGCTTCGATCATGGCTCCATGGGCATAATACTCATCCCAATCCTGGTCAATGGCGTACATCTCGAGCACGTCCAGTTCTCCGCGTCCAGCAGCAGCCACGAGCGAGCAGTCCAGAAAATCCAAGCGAAGGTTAGAGCCGGACCAGTCAAAAGTGGTCATCACCCAGTTGAGCATCTCCAGGTCCGTGCAAGCTAATCCAAAGGCACCTGCCAGATCATTCAGTGGACTTTGGTCATAAACCCATTGCGCGATGGCGAGATGACCACCTTCAATGGCGCTCACGAGCACGTCATGTTCGCAGTCGGATCTTCTGTGTGCAAACATCCACTGCACGATCCCGAATTGGCCGTGCGACGCGGCCTCCTTTGCTACATGATGCCATTGCACGATCAGTGAGGGCGCTTGAGCCGGTTGGCTGTGCAGCCAACGAATGTAATCTAGGTCACCGGTAATAGCTGCAAGCATTGGACACGTTTTCACCGACTGCTGGCCGTGCAGCCAGCGTACTACACTTGAATGGTCCGAGCGTACACGGGCGACACTGTATGGGGCGTGGGCGTAGAGCTGCTGGTCCTTGAGCCACTGCAGAATGTGCACGTGGCCATACTCGGCAGCCGCAGCGTAAACCATCCCAGCTTTGAGTATCGGTGGGTCCTTGAGATAGGACCAGGCCCACCACTTGAGCGCATCCAAGTGACCTGTTTCGACAGCGATCTTCAAGCCGTTGCCGTAGCGCCTCTTGCGGAAATCTTGGCCCACGCCAGGCCATTCGCGTGCCGCTAGTCGACTCAGTAGCTTCGTGTGACCGGCAGTGGTCGCAGTCTCGAGCGTCCAGAGCGAGATTGGGTCAACAAACGCATCAATGCGCAGCGCGAGGTCCAGGGGGAAAGAGTCCGGTCGGGTGCGCTGCAGCACCAGCGCCACACGCCCAAGCAGGTCGGCTTGGCTCCCCGGCCCTGACCCCATTCCGCTACTGTTTGACACTGTGCGTGTACCACAACTTGGGTACAGCTGAATGTGTGCACTGAAAACAGATTGTGGTTGCTGTGACCTACCGACATAATGACGAGTTTCGCACTCCGTATTCCACTGCTGAACACATGAATCGAGTTCATTCACGGTTCTCAACCGAATGGCGACGACGCTCATGGTCTCGAACCCCGCAGTGTCCTACCTGGTGGGAGTGCGCGAGTCCGCCTAAACCACAAACTGCTGCAGTGGGGCACATAGCGCACCTCAAGCTCTACCTCACCAGCAACAAATGCGCGCCAGAGCTCCAGACACCGGCTTTGGGTCGATCTACAAGAACATGCAAATCGGTGGGGAGAAGATTCAACACATGAAGCGACACGCGCATCCGCACTACGAGGCCACCTCAGGCTCGTATGATTTCATCTGGAACTCAAGAATGCGTGATAAATCGGTCGGTACACACATTTTTCAGTGGAATATCTGTGGAAGAGCAGAGTGAAATCCATCAACAAGTGGTTACGAAGATTTATTATATTGATGATAGCAGCGTGGATATGATACTGGAGTAGTCTTTGGCCTGGCCAAGCAGTTCTCAAACTGAATTTAGGCACTGATTACTACGTAGTATGTTGACAAGAACGCTAAATTGATTGCAAGCTGGATGATAATCCGAATCCCAATGGCAGCTCCAAAGCAAGAGCGTCAACATGTGAAGCTCAATCTGCAGCATAAATATCTGTGCAAGTTCGTGAATTATTGCCGTTTGGATTCCAATTAATGGTATCCAAAGCATTTCAATTTTGAAAACAAATCGTTTAAGTGTATAGCTGAATCAGGTAGAGCGGCAACGAACGCACAGCGAATCGGCAATTTGATTTTTAAAGCTGAATTCTATCGCTGTCTTTCCAGCCGACCTTAGTTAACATGGGGCTTCCTCAGTCGACGTGGGTTCTAAACAATTGGTGGCACGTAGCAATCTTGCATGCTGCTTGCTCAATTAGACTGGTGGATATTACGGCACTGAATATCTCCAGATCGAGAACACTACGCTTGATGCTGCTCTGCATTTGTCGCAAATCTGCTCTGTGGATAGATGCGTGCAGTGACGTATATGCGCAGCAGAACATGTTATAGTTCGAGCCTATGATAACGATTTGTTTCACACTCTTCGTCTTTCGTGGGTACAATTTTTTGGCCCTTGATACACCAGTGTTCAATATTCGAATATAATTTTTCTGCAAATATAACCGAGGCCCTTCCTTCACCATCGTGGTCTTTCCGCTTTCGAACTGTCAGGCTAATTTGCAAAAGTCTTTTATAGCGAACTCGATACAATGCATTGATGTCCATTAAATTGCTGTCTGGGTAGAAGTTTAAAAGTTCATTCCATGTCCATGGCGTCGCCATTTGTGGCGATTGAATCGAATCTGTATTGGAGACACTCATCGACTCTATTCAAATACCCGTGATACTGGAAATCCAGTTTTGCGCCAGCATTACGTTATAAAAGCCCGTTTCCATGCCAGGTTGCATGCATCCTGATCTGTCCGTGACAATTCCCACAACGGTATTTTTCCATCCGACGGTCACGATCATAGGGCTGCCATCGTTGACGTGGCATGCGTCTGACTGGTCGTTGCTCATTGCGCAGAACTCCGAGCTGGTAATACGATAAAGCGTCAAGCAATCGAGAGCATCACCGACGCGCATCGTCGTTTTGTACGAGTGTTCCCGCTGCGCCGTTGTTGCGTAACCCTTGCCGTCATTCCATCCATAGACAATGTTCGATTCGCCAGCGGTAAGATACGTCGTATGATTGGAAGGCGCGACATACGCCGGCATTTGCGTGGACGCGGTCTTCAGTTCCAGCAGCATGACATCGGTGAAGATATCGTAGTTTGGGGGGACATGCTGTTTGATTACTTGGATTCGCTCGCCACCAATTTCCAGGGTTTTGTAAATGGACCCGATCGACACCCACTGCTCCTTGGGGACTGGCCGTTGTAATAGTCGCATACATGTAACGGAAGTGAGCACAAATTTGGGTGCAACCAGAACGCCACTGCAGTAATTCGTGGTGTTGGGGGCGTTACGCACACCCACAAGGTAGGATACTTGGAAATTGAACAGCTCGCTCGAGAAATCGACACTTGGAGCACTGCTATCGGTAGAATTGGCTGACAAGTCGTCGGAGATGGACCCAGATCCAGCAAATGATTCATCGCCTGACGCGACGGATGAACGAATTGCGATTGCGAAGAGGAGTGCTAGCACCAGCATCGCTTGCATCTTCATCGTATCGGAAACCCGTGTGAATTGGAAATGGCCGAATGCGTGAATTTCGAAGTGCACATAAGCAGACAGACATCTAATCACATTCTTCGTGGCCACAATTTCTTGACCACTGTTGGCGTCAGTACTTAATACCTTAATTGGGTATGTCAGCTCTTTCAAAATGCTGTCGCACGTTGTCGCAGAATGATACCTGCTGAATGAGCCATACATATTCGGATACGGAACACTGGCTACATCAAGGGCCAAAATATGGCGACCACGGAGAGGAGGAGCGATTCCAGCCACAATCTCCATGAGTTGCGATTCACCGATAGATACAGGTCATCCCAACTGTAGTTAGTAGGACAAAGGAATGTCTGGCGTCATGAAGGGCCAACCGATCACCATGAAGCCCAATTGGCTCTGCTGATAAAGACTCATTCCCCAAATTGACTCGTGGTTGTCCAAGTGGAATTCTACCGCTCCAGTCACCGCGACTAGAATGACAGTTTTCAACACCATGCTGGCGATCGTAATCGCTTCCATGGTTTTCACTCCAGCGGCATCGGCCTCCGAGAGCGGTTCGCTTTTTGAATCAGGAATCGTCGCTCCTGGCCGCAAATTATACAGCAAGGTGCTCGAGTCTCCAGTTCCGTACATGGTCGGCATCCGCACGACACGCACCAGCGACAACTACTGCTCTGGTGTATTGATCTCGGGTGATTTTGTGCTTACGTCCAACCAGTGCCATCCCTCGCTGAAAACCCCTGGTACCGACTCGCAGTGGGTCAGCATTGACGATGTCAACAGAGCCACGCCCACGAATGGCGAGCAGATCCTGGTCAAAAAGTGGTTCAGTCACCCAAAGTACAGCGCGCAAAATGGATCCTACGACTTTACTGACGTACTTTGACGAATTCACGACGCCTATCCCATTGTGGATTGCACCTCATACGACGCTCCCCAAGACGTCCACTCCATTGGCAGCCTACGGATGGAATCAAGGAGGCCCCATCAATACCAGCTCCGTGCCTGAACTGAAGAACTACATGTGGACGTCCGCGCTCACCATCCTAGATTCCTCACAGTGTGGCAGTGGCGTGCAGCTTAGTGATACAGAGTTCTGTGCAATGGGTGGCAGAAACGTGGATGCTTGCCGCCTGAACGAAGGCAGTCCACTGATCCAGCAGATTGCTGGTAAAGACACAGTCGTGGGTTTCGTAAGCAACCGATCGGGGTGCAAGCTGACAGGAGTAGCAACAGTGTTCTCAGACGTGGGGTTAGCCTACAAATGGATTCATCATCAAGCAGGCATATGAGTTCTCATTTCGATTCAAAGCCAGCCGATCCACGTCTATGAGTTATGACAGTTTCGCCGAATTCCTCACTAAAAACACCATCACAATCATAAAACTCGAGAACATCCATCTTCCGAAATCCAGTCGATTCGACAATCGAGTTGTTCACAAAATTAAATTCTGCCAAATGGTCCGACCTCATGCCATCGTCAGCCTCGGTTACTTCTCTTATTATTGTGGAAAACAAGTTATTTTCGTCTGGCAGTCTTGCAGATGGGTAAAATCTTTGAAACCACCTTAAAATGGCCAAATGACAGCCTTTGGACGCATTCAGATAGACTCCTTGATTTTCTTCGAAATAGTTTGGATGATGCTCATACATCCACTCACCAGCTCCAAATGACCATGTCGGGCTGCCAAATGAGCAACATCGTGCCAAAGTACCGTGACGCTGGGCTTGTGTAAACGTTAGTCCACCAAACAAATGAA
The DNA here is from genome assembly GCA_023334555.1 of Elongisporangium undulatum. Lineage (NCBI taxonomy): Eukaryota > Oomycota > Peronosporomycetes > Pythiales > Pythiaceae > Elongisporangium > Elongisporangium undulatum. The sequence continues at coordinate 15,871 of JAADVF010000273.1, forward strand.
ATTCATGTTGCTTCGCCAATTTTAGCAGCTGAAGACAGATCGATCTCGATGACTTGTGCTTCGTTCATCCAGTCAGACACACTTGGGTGAGAGACAATGATAGGCTCATCGTTGTAGCGAGACCAACGTCACGGTCGTTCTCCTTCAGTCAATTAAGCATGTGCACATGTGCGTAGAGAGCTGCCTCCACGAAAATCAGCTCAGGTTCGACCGGCGGCTGGTTGTTCAAATAGCAAGGTTACCACCATTTCAACAATTCTAGATCGCCGCTCTCCAAGGCGCTGTACAATCCGTGCTCGAAGCGCTTCTGGTAGAATTATTTATCGATACCATCTCATTCGTGAGCCAACAATCGATCCAGTGACTTACATGGCCAGCCTTGGTCGCCTTCTCGATTATCCAACATCCACGTAATCGTTGATACAAAAGCGCACTATCTAAGAGTAGAGATGTTGCTTGTTGGTGCTTGAGCACGAATTCCACGCTCCTGAGCAGATCAGCGTAGCCTTCCCACTTGATAGCTGCTTGCTATTGTTGGCAAACGCATCGAATTGACCCCTATAGGCGTCGCTTCCTTGAGGTGATCTTAGGTTGTTGCCACAAAATATCCTTTGTGTTCAACATGTAAAATACAACAATAAACCCCAATAATCCATGTCTTATTGTCAAGAGCGCTAATATGTGGAGCTCAATTTGCAGAATTGCAGCTTCAGCAACGCAAATCTCATGCTATCCACGAGCTCATTTTGAATGTGAAAATAAACTCTTTGAATTGTATGGCTAGATCAGGTTAAGTAGAAAGCACAGCTCAGATTGAAACATGGACCAGTGTCGTGTAACAGAGAGAATGCTAACATTACCAAATTCAAATACCTGCAGTGATCATTGCCCATCGTTGCCCAAAATCCCATTTGAACAAAGCCTGTAGCCACGTCGGTTTCCTTGCACTCCGTTTGATTATGTAGTAACCATTCCAACAACGGTGTCTTTCTAGCCTGATCATGGGGCTGCCCAAGTTGGCGTGACAAACATCCTGCTTGTTGCCACTAACAGCACAATACTCATTGCGCGAAGTAGATACCATCTGGCTGCACGTGGCTGTATCGACGATGCTCATCCTGGTCTTGTGCAGGTGCTACTGCTTTTTGCTTGTCCCAAGTGACCCGCCCTCATTCCAGCCGAAAACGTTGTCGATCTCCCCAGGCTCGAGCAATGTGTGGTTCATACCCGCAGCAATCGCAGGCTTGAGCGTCGAAGCATGTGTCAGCTGCAAAAGCATGACGTCGGTCCAAACTGAGGAGGCATAATTTCGACAGTGGTGAAGTTTCTTGACTCGGATCTGTCTCGCAAACTAATTGGAAAGCGTCTATGCCAGGAGTTTGACAAATTTTGGGGCGACGAGAACACCGCTGCAGTATTTTGTGCCGTTAGAGGTCTCGCGCGCACCCGCTACATAGGACACTGCGAAAGGATAGAGCGCACTCGCATTGACTGCCAAGCTCTCGGGGAAAGATCCAGATGCGGACGCGATGGACAGTTGAGCGACAGATCCGAAGCTGAGCATGATGACCAACGCTGCTTTCCTTGTAATCATCTGAGAATATCGATGATGTATGGACTTGAATGGTCAATAGTGGATTTTGAAGTGAGAATCAATGGGGAGAGGATGATAATTTGTTTCCAATTTGCTTTATAATGTCGCAATGGATTGGCGCCAGCAGTCACTTATTAAGTATACTGTAATACTCTCTTGCTCTTGAACGCGTCATGTCATGTTGGGCCAGTGCTACAGCAATTCCAGAACGATAGAGGCTTACCAACGCCTTGACGACAAGCGATTTACGAAGGCTATTTACGTGTTTACGTTTTAGGCATAATGATATTAAGCTGGTTTTCCATTCCGATGATGTTCTGGAACCAATTGCGACCTTGTCGGCCTCAAACGGAATGCCCGCATGGTCACATACGTTCACATGGCTGATGAAACCACCCAGGAAATCTGATCCGTTTTTGCCCATCGGAAGCACGGAGCTGCCGCAGACCACTTCACAGATTACGGTCAGCTCATCGCCCCGTAATCGATTTAATCCAATACCGGACCATTCCAAGATTGTCGGCCTTGAGCGGTGCACTCGATTGCTGGCAACTAGTCACGTTGACCAAGACTCCGTTTAGAAACTCAGTACCATTTGCGACTATCGTGATCACAGGACTGCCGTAGTTGATGTTGCAGCTCGAAGTCTTGTTTGCGCTTTTGAGACACAAGTTCCAGTCGTCCAAGTTATCTGTTCCATCGCAATATGTGGTATGCACGATCGCCATCTTGGTTGCGCTCAGGGTTGCTGCAGAGCCCCATCCCAGGGCTGTCCTGTTTCCATCGAAGACAAAGGGCCCACGGACCGGGACCATGGTCACTGGCGTTCTTGACGAAGCCAATGCAAGCTCCAGCAGCAGGAAATCGAACTCGAACGTCTTCATGTTGAACTCAGGATGTCGGATTCGATTGCTGACCTTGATTGTTTCGCCGTCATGCGAGCCCTTGAGGTATTTGGAACCAATCACCGCGTATTGGGCTTCGTAAATCCGTCCGCTATTGAATCTGATCATGGCTGGATAGCACTTGTTCGAGGTGAGAACATATTTGGGTGATATGAGAACTCCAGCGCAGTAGTTCTGGCCGTCGGAAGTGGTTCGCAGCCCGACCATATAGGGCTTTGTACTGTCCAGCTGCACCGCGAAGATAAGCGCAAGTAGAAAAGCGAGACCATTCATCTTGAGCAGAGTTAGTTGCCAGCGAGGGCGTGTTGGGGAATGACTGGCCCCACACACGGAGAGTTCTCAATCAATTGTTTAGCACCGATCGTATCAGATCACGCACGATAAATGGAGCGACCAGTGGCCGAACGTATAAATTTCGGATCTTTCGGCTTGTTCAAATTTCCATTAAACGTTATGGGCCAACGCATTAGCCCAGGAACAGAGATACAAAAGGCCACAAAAGCGCTTTCGCCAAACAGGAAGATCCATTGAGAACGTTCACGCATCTGTATCCTACTCCAGCAGGTCGCTCGCCACTGAGGCGATCCATGTGAGCACTTGCTCGACTTTATTGAGTTTGAGCGGCACGCCGGATCGCCCACAGCCAACCACGTTGTTGATGACGCCGCCCAGGATCTGGTCGCCGTTTTTCGTGGTCGCCAGCACAATGCTGCCGTAGTCGACTTTGCAGGTGGCCGCTTTGTCCGCGCCCTGGAGGCAGAGCTCGCTATTGTAGACCTTCATGAAGGCCGAGCACTCGGATTGCTGCAGCACCATCATGTGTGTGATGGTCAACTGGGACGACACGGGGTAGCCGGTATTTGGGCCGGTGCCCCAGCCGATGACGGTCGTGTCGGCGGTGTTGTCAAACAGACCGTCGTTCATGTGCGCTATGGACATCAAGGTCACGGGCTTTCTAGTAGAAGGCGTTTTAAGCTTGAGCAGCAGGTAGTCGTTCTCGTTCGTCGTCTCGTTGAAGTCCGGATGCCGCGTGCGCGTGCTGCTGACCATGATGGTCTCGCCGTCGTTCGCGCCTTTCAAGTACGTGGAGCCGATCACCGCGTACTGGTTATCGTATACTGGGCCGTTCCCGTACATCTGGAGTACCGTTGGATAGCAGTGGTTGGACGTTAGCACGTACTTGGACGAGATCAACGCGCCCATGCAGTAGGTCTGGCCGTCGACCGCATTCCGAAGCCCCACAATGTACGACGTCGCGGTGTCGGCCTGCACTGCGACCTGGAGAGCGTTAAAGAGGACCGTCACTAGAGCAATAGATACCGATCCGAGCATGCCCATGGCAGGTGCTTGAAGGTTTCGAAGTGAACTGACAAAGAACTAATGTGATTGTGTACCGAAAGGGAACTCTTTCATAGCGATTGGCTGCCCAATTATTTCCAACCTTGTCTGGGGTCATCAGCGTCCGGGTCGTTCGTTCTCAGTACGACCTCCCAAGGCTCCAGTTCTACTCGAATGGATGGCTATGCATGCTTCTGGTCTGTGGATGGATACGCATTGTCGTTGACAGCCAAACAAAGATCTTCTGCTCCAATATTGTACGACGATTAGCTTATTACTCTATCGAATCAGACGCCGGCAATGGTCTTGATCCATGCGCGAGCGCTACTGACATCAGAGAACACGGCTGGCTCTAGATACTGGCGGCAGTTGTTGTTGAAGCTCAACACGCCCACAAGTGTCGTGGCGCCCTTTTTGTTCACGTACAGTGGACTTCCAGGCTCTAGCTTGCACGTCTCCGTGGCGTTATCAGCTGTCACTGCGCACAGATGCGTATCCGTGATCAAGACCTTTTTGGAGCAAATCAGCGAGTTCATGAACATCATCGCCGCCTGTTGGAGCGTTGGGCCGACCGCGTCATCACTGCCCCAGCCGAACGCTGTACCCGAGGAGCCAAAGATGATACCAGCCCCAGTGGCAGGCGCCATTGCCACTGGTGTGAACTTGGACTCGGTCTCTAGCTTGAGCAGGAAGAACTCGCTCTTGCGCGTCGTCATGTCGTAGTCTGGGTGCGGGTAGAGCTTGTCTATCTTGATGCGCTCGCCATCGGACGAGCCGCTCAATGCGTTGGATCCAATGGAGACAAAGTGGTCGATCGAAACCAGCCCCTTGCTGTCGCGATTGTAGTACCAGAGCGGGGAGCAATGCGTGGCCAGCACGAACTTGGGCGCGATCAGAGCCCCAGCGCAAACGTTGTCGCCGTCAGCCGTCGCGCGCAGCCCCACAGTGTACGGAGAGTCAACGGCATCCAGACGCCGGATCCCACGGAGCGTCGATGGAGCTGCGCTGGCTTGCAAGGCAAGAACAAGCCCCAGTGCTGCCGCAGCCATAATCTTCAGCCAAAGCGTCGACATCCGACACCGGTGGCTCAAATTGATCAATGGTGCATACGAATCCAAGATCGGATGGGTCTCCGTCGTTCATGATGATGCCAAAATTTCCAATCGCCCAAATGAGATCTCCCGTTGATGATGCCAGGCCCCACAGGTTTCCGCCGGGGCCTACGGTATCCAGAGTCCATCACTTGAAGTTTCACGCCAGCAACGTTATCCATAAAGTCAGTTGAAAAAATATCGAACACTGCAAAAGGTGTCTTTCTAGACTTCAGTTCGCCGGATGCATTTTCAAAGCGACTTCGACTTCAATTCGTTCGCTTGCATTGAGCCAAAGTGATTTTTAAACCTAAAATCGCAGTTCAAATGCCTGCAATCTTCCTGATCCAATCGCTGCCTGCTTTCACATGAGAGAAGCCTGTTGCCATGTCGCCTTGCTGGCATCCGGTCCGGTTGCTCACAATGCCCACGACCGTATCGACTGAATTGATCGCTACCATCATGGGGCTGCCCAAATTCAAGTGACACGCGTCCATTATGTTGCCCATGGCGCAGTACTCCGTGTCACACAAATGCACGGTCTTGGCGCACTGTGCACGGCTCTGAATGGCCATCACGGTTCTCCACATTTGCTGGGCTTCCTCGGTTGTGGTCGGATGTCCGCCGTCGTTCCAGCCATAGATGGAGCCGACAGTTTCGCTGCCACGGTACGTGATATTGGAAGATGCGATCGGCGCTGGTGTGACTGTACTGGCAGACTTGAGTTCGGCCAGCATGAAATCCATCCAGCCTGCGTAGGCAATGTAGAGTGGATACGCGTGCCACTTGACGACCTCAATCTCCTTTCCGTCCGCGCTCGCCGGGCTTTTGTAAACAGAGTCAATCGCAGCAAACTGGGTCTTGATGCCCGGCGTCCTCACTGCCGGTGCGCACAAACTTGAAGTGAGCACGAACTTGGGCGCAATGAGCACACCAGCGCAGTAATTGGACGTGTTGGCTGCTTGACGCAAGCCTACGACGTTAGGTTTCATAGCCAACACGCTCTCAAATGAGGTAGAAGAAGTGAATGGTGCGAAGATCAATAGTGTGGCAGCCGTAATGATCCCCAGCACATTCATCATGGTTATTGCTGGTTCTTCGAGATGTGACGCTTGGGAATGAAAACTGGAAATGAGACAGGAAGATGGCGTGGTACTTACTCGTTCATAGAACATATACCGGAGATGATCTCAACTAGGCATTTGCAGACACGCGAGACGATTTATTGAGTGGGACGAAAGAGCCCTGGCTTGCCCCATATTGAATCGCTCAGAGTCAAGAATGCTGAATGGAGCAAGTGGGCACTCCTGATTCCCCATGGGACTAATGGGTAAATCACCAAGAACAAATCTGGTTTCTCTGGTTTCTCGCTCCTTCAAGTTGACGTTTCAGCGAATATTCCGAAAAAGAAATGCCGCTCAATCAATCGGACTGGAAGTCTGGAGTTTCCTGAATGTCGCATCTACTTCGTCCAGCAGAGTCAAGTCGCGTTGGACCAGCCACTCGTGCATCGCGAAATAGCCATTCCGTGTTGCGTATCCAATTCCGAACGGTCTGCACTGCGCATCACATTGTAGCATCACGAATCTCACCATTTCGGAATCCCCCTAGGCGACTGCTGGAGAAACATCCACTTCGTCCTCTTTGCCCAGATCTTTGCTGAGCAGCCACGTGACCATATCAAGCTGCCCAGCATCGACAGCATACTGGATCTTTGCCTTTGGCAGCCAGTCCGCCCGATCGCCATGCGTGATCACATAGTTGGCAACCTTCACATGACCGTTTTGAAGAGCGCTCTTCAGCATAGCGCCGGTCATGGGAACAGATAAATGCTGGGAACACCACTGCAAAACTTGGAATTGCTCAGTCTTGGCTGCGACCAACGCCAACTCCAGAGAACGTTCAGGGAAGTGCTGCTAGTTAATCCGCTAAAGGACCTCCAGTAAGCCATTCTGAACGGTTCCGATCTTGGAACTGCCATTAATCACCACGCGCCTGGCGGACAGATATTTGATGAATCTGCGGTGGCCGTTTGCCACTGCTGCATGCGTCACATCGAGTGAAATGGCCTCGGTAGCAGGATAGTCGTCCAGGAACTACACAATAGCGAGGCTCCCATCTTCGGCTGCGATGACCATTGCAGAGCGAATGAATTGGTAGTAGGCTGATTCCCGAGCCCAAGCGACGTTGATCAGAATCAATTGCAGCATCCGCAGCGTCATAAACGTCAAGAGCAAGGTTCTTGAAATGTGATTCGTGCGCGCCTTGGCATACTTGGCCACCGCGAGATGGCCGCCCTCGATTCCACAAAGTCCTCGGGGCGGTTCTCGTAGATCCATCGCACGATATCTAGGTGGTTCTTTTACGCCGCCCAGCACGCAACGGAGTACCAGTGGTATGCGCACTCGTAGGCGTCCTTGTGCGTATGCATCCACTGGAGAAACACCAGATCGCCCTGCATCACGAGCGGCTCTATCACAATCTTGAGCGGGATCTGGCTATGATGTTTGTGCATCCAGTAGATCATATGCGCATGGCTGTACTTGGCGGGTTTCTCAGCTCCAGCGTTTGTAGGCAGCTTGGCCTGGTCGCTGAGCCATTATATCAAGTTCAATTGACTGCTCGTCGGAAGATGAGATTGTAATCAGGCTCCTCCCGCTCTGTCTGACACGATTGTGACCACCACTGAAACACAGGCAGATAACCAGTCCCAGCAGCACAACGGATCGCCCAGAGGAAGCGGAGTCTGCGGAATTCGGCGCTCAGGTCGCCAGTCTGTGCAGCATGTACACGAACCCAGCCTGCGACGCGGTCTCCTGCGTCCAGGATCCGGTGTCAGGACCGAGTCCCCACAGTTAGCGACTTCCTCATCAGCGCTGCCTAGTCTTGCACTCTTCAGTGACGCGCGTACGCTCGTCAGCAGATGCGTCGATAGCTTGGTCAAGTCGCATTGCGAGCGCATTGGTGTCATGGCTGCACATTTCGTCTGTAAATTACCTCATTTCTTTGTAAGTTTCGGTAACTTACCAATACGCTGTATTTTTAGCCGGAAATTTACCGTGTTCCTCCGTTTCACGATCCAGCGAATCAGCGACATGTAACACTTAACCGTTAGGCATGTGGCCCACGGCGGCATGCGAAAAGACGTCCTGAGCTGGGCACTGCGGAATCTTTGAGTCGGACGCACCAGGAGCTCTCTCTCGGCCTCCATGGAGCGCGACAGCCAAGAGATCCGCGGCTGCGCGCTCGTACTCTCGGTCATGGCGTTCTTCATCTTCATCGCGGCCGAGATCGTACAGGAGGAGGCGGCCGATGGCAAGCAGCGCGTGGTCTCTGCGCTCGTGGCGCTGGGCGCGCTGGGGTTCGCCTGGATCGGGCCGCTGACGCTACTGGCTGGCACCATGCGCTTCCGCACGTTCAAGTGGTGGCAGCCGCTTGAGGGCGGGGCCGAGTTCATCTGGATGCAGGCGTTCGGCTGGTGTCTGCATACGCTTGTGCTCACGGCCGCGTTCATCCTGCTGGTGAACTACGACCTGCCCAAGTGGTTCGAGGGCCAGTACCTGCTGCTGGGCGTCGCCGGGTTCTTCGCGCAGATCCTGCTGAACCTGAGCATTGAGTACTTCCAGGAGGCCGACGCTGATACTCAAGTACTGCAGTTCCCCGTGAATGCCAAGGCCATCGCCAGTCTGCTCATCTCGCTGTCCGGAACGCTGCTGTTCGTGTGCTTTGACATCGTCCAGTCCCCGGCGCTCGTGGCGTTCGGCTGCGCGGAGTTTGTGGCCTCGGCCGTGATCATCCACGTGTTCTACGGCTGCGCAGACATCCCTGGGTACCGCATCTGGCAGCCGTTCGAGGGCGAGAAGCTGTTCCTGCTGCTGCAATATTTTGGGTGGCAGTTGTTCGCGTGCGCGATCAGCGGCTCATTGATGCTCTGCTTTGGCACGGGCGTCTCTTCCTCCCACAGAGGAGCCGCTACAGCCGTCGGCTTCATGGGATTAGTCTCGCAGATCGTGCTGCTGATCTCGCTCCAGTATTTCAACGCCGCCAAAGTTCGAGATATTACGTCAGGGATTGGTCTCACTGCTCCAGACCAAGCTCAAAGCGCCAGGCGACCACGCGAAGTCTATGTGAGCTCGTTATTATGTTTGGGAGCACTTGGCATTGGACTTCTGTCCCACGTGTCTCGCGCGCACGGAGACTACTTGAATACGTCGTTTCGAGAATCCTACATGGCGCAAGAGCGAATTTGGTGGATTATCAACTTGATTTCGCTCTGGATTGCAGTGCCCATTGCTCATATGGGTGGCGTCCGATCCAACCCAGGCTACCAGTGGTGGCAGCCGTTCCTGGGTGGAACAGAGTTTGTGTTCATGCAATCCATCGGATGGCTCTGGTATGGACTCTTCATTGCGCTGTCGATTGTGCTGTGCTTGAACATTGAAATGGTGGGCCAGTATCCGGCATTGTTCGTGTTGGTGCTTGGATCGGCATCGGCAGGTGCCATTAGCTGCTCGTTGTCGTATTTTGAGGCATCGAAAACGGAACCATTCAAGAATGAAACTAAACAGGCAAAGCCAAGTAGCTCCGATCGTGCCCAAGCTTCTTCGTTGAATGGAGAGATCGCAATTGGCGTTCTACTTGTTCTTTCCTGCACGTGCTTTCATATCTTGGTGGATATCTTCTTGGGTCAATCAAACTCTCCAGTAACAACCATGTGTTTGGCCATTGGAGTGGCTCTTTTTGCACTTGGATGCGCTGTTACGCATGTATCTGGACAAAAGAAGCACGCACGATATCGATTATGGCAGCCCTTTGAAGGGGGAGGTCAATATGTCATCCGTCAGGCTGTCGGATGGACTCTTTTCGCAGTGCAATTGTTGTTTGACTCTCTGCTTCTCTCGTTGAACCCGAAAGAACTCCCAGAAGGAACATCAACGATGGTCGGCATATTCACATTGATTCCTCATTTCGTGCTACTGTCGTCACTGACCTATTTCCAGCCGCCGCCAGTCACCCCCAAGAAGCAGCACGAGAATACAACGCGTCAGTTGCAGCAGGAAGATGAGATCGGTTGGTCCGTTTTATTTGAATGCACGTCTGCTCGTTGGGGTGCTGCTGTGAACGTTCTGGTCGCCATCGGCTCTATGGGATTGTTCGTATGCGCTGAAGTCTTGCGGCAGCAGACCTACTTTCATCGCGCTGAAGAAGTCTTTTTCATATTCGGCTGCCTTGGATCCGTGTGTGGGATTCTATTGTCGCACTGCGTGCTGGGACCGAAGGTGCACTGGTCCTATAAGATCTTCCAACCATTTCAAGGCGGTGTTCGATTCGTGACACTGCAAGGAGCAGCTTGGACTTTGATTAGTGTGGCTTGGGTCGTATCATGTACCGTATTCTACTGGAACGCAACATTCTTCCAGATCACAGGTGTACATATCCTGAACGGATTGCTGTATTTCGTCGCTCAGACACTGCTGCTATTATCACTGCCGCTATTCAAGCCATGTGCTCAACCACATCAAGAGCCATCAAGTGGGTCAGATGAAAACACCAAAGAATTCAAGCAAGCAGATATGAACTACCAACTGGTAGCTGGACCCATGCTCGGAATTATATCATGCTCGGTGTTTGTGCTCGTGGATGTAGCGATACTGCAGTTTGGACCATCGATGCCCATGTTTCCGATTACCATTTGCGCCGTTGTGGCTCTTTTCTCATCTATTCCGCTGTCGTATAAGCTGGCATCTTCATCAATCGGAGCGCAAGCGAAAGAGTACAGCGGAAGTATCGTGTTTGTCATCGTGGGTAGTGCCCTTTGGTCGTTCACCATTTTGATGGGTGCATTATACAGCTATCAACTGTGGACATTGGAAGATCCCATTGCAGGCGTGAAAATATCCTCTCCAACCGGTTTAATGGGTGCCGTAACTGGAAGTGTTGGAATTACAGCCCAGTTGCTCTTATTCCAAGCATCCGATATCCCCCGCTCCAAACTACATCCAGTGGATACTTTGCACGACTTTGATTGGCCACTGCGTATTGTGGAGAAGCTGCATAACCATCTTACATCAAGCTGCATTTGGATCTACTCCTGCATCGCGCTAATCTGCAGTCTTCTGTACGTCCATGTGAAGACAATTCTTCCGCGGCATTTACCGACGAACGAAATCTGGGGATTGTTGCTGTGCTCGCTCGTGGTTGTTGGCTCTGCGTGGCTGACTCAACAGCAAATATTCGCCAGTAGCTCAAAGTGTGACGAAACCGAACAATTGAACTTCTATTCGCCCTGCAGTGACAGAAAGCCCCAAATCTACGATCTCGGTTTGGATTGCAGTGTTCATATCGCAGTGTTTCTGCTGGTGCCAGAGGTACTTTCATTTTCGGCCACGTGCAAAGCGGTTTACAGTGGCCATTCGGATGCATTCTGGAAGCGAGTATTCTATGGGCGGCAAGACTGTGCTACGAAGACTCGATGGTTGCAGGCGCATCCAGACAATGATCAAGCCGTCGCGTATAGCGAAATCCGAAGTGTTTCGATGATAACTGAGCCTGTTGCAAGGACACTTATGAATCGAGTGGAGTCTACACTATTAAACGCAATATGCAGACTGCAGTATCCAGTAACCGTGCCCCGCTTTGCGCAGCGAAATGTCTTCCGGTAGGTTTGCATCTGACTTTCTGTAAATATGTGTCATCGTATCACTAACAGTTGCTGTTGTCTATTGCTGTGTAGAAAAAATAAATGGAAAGCCATGTGTCTTGGCAAGGAACGCAATTTCTCAGTGGAACAATGCAACATCTGTAAGCGAGTGGAAATATTTTGCAGCTCCGCTCGTCGATGGGAGCAAGATGAAGACTGTGAGCTACGTGCACCAAGTACATGGGTGACGATGTGTCGATGTGTCAATACCACGACATTGAGCATGAAGAAAGCGCATCGCCAATGCTTGGAACGCTACCTGCGGGCACCATCACCTACCGGTTGTGGTCGCAACAGAATTCAATCGCTACATTGTTCTAAATGTGATGACGGCCCTTGTGAACACCGTCGGTATCCAAAGAATCTGCTTGAGTTGATGCAAGCTTCATGGGAAGATATACAAAATGCCGGTTTGGATTTCGGTGGGGGATTCTTTGTATCAGTACCATGCAGTGCGTCCGTATTTATTTCTGGATTGCATTGGATGGGATGGGCGTCAATCCCAGCATACGCGCTGGCTTTAATGACGACATGTTTGTGCTTCTTGGTCAACACACCTCGCTTTGAGCGCTGTCTCAATCTGATAAGTGAGGGCGAGTCTCCGCAATTTGTGGCTTACCAGCGCATTTACTACGTCCTGACTTTAGCGATTCTGGATTATGTCGTCGGCACTTGGTTCCTGTCCAAGCGAGATGATGTATCCCCGGATGGTTTCTCCATCTTCAAGCTGGTGCTCCGCACATTGTGGAGGTTAAGTTTTTCTGTATATATCGGCACAGGACTTCTTATGCTTTTCATCTACTGGAGAACTCAGTACCGAGTTGCAACCGTCAAAGGTGTCACAGGAAACGATACGGGCACCATCGGACGTCACGCGAATCTAGATCATACTGTTCAACCGGAGCCTGCTTGCGTGTTGTGTCTTCTGCACTTATGCACTGAGAACACTACGTAAGTCCGATCTGGGGATATATAATTTAATATAAAAACAGAAGGAGAAAAGTTTTTCTGGGAATATTGTACGCTCAGTTCTTCTCTGCACATTCTGCATTTACCATTCGAGTGATGCTGAATGCCAACGCGCGCTGTAGGAGTTGTCGTCTTCTTGCATTATCAGGCTCAATCATGAGTGTTCTTGGGAACTGCAGGATACGAAGCATATCTTCGAGGTCCGAGAAAATCAGCAATTCGCGCAGTTCGTCCAGCACCACAAGCGCCATGCTGAGCATGATGCGCCAGCCGTCGATGACAAATATATCGAGTAAACGGATCACGAGCTTGGGACCAAGTGTTTCAAAGGACGAGAAAAGGGTCAGGAACCACCGCGCGCTGAACGCTGCCACATGCACACCTTCGCGTTGCATGTGCGCATGCAATTCCGGCATTTGCTTGGTGATCAACATTTCCAATTTGCCGATAAATGGTTGCAGAACTGCGAGTCCAGGTTCGTATATGTTGCGGTTGTTGGCGGGCTCAGAAAGACCCACAAACAGCCAAAACACATCGGACTCGTCTTCAGCCACTTCCATCAACAGTCGGACAAGAAAGTTCATACCCTGGCAATACCCAACACGTGGATTGTACATGACATATGCTCGCAAGACACGTCGGATCTTAGCTTCCAATGCGGCTCTCGCGCCGGCAGCACCTGCTGAGCCCGGTGTTGTTGACGGATCGGACTGCTTCCGTTCGGTGACAGGAACTCTATCCTGCAAATCGGCGTTGGGTATCAAGTGATTTGATATCGGCTCCGCATTCTCAATTCCCAATTCAGAGGGATTGAGCGAGAAGTAGGCATAATCCCACTCTTCTTGCTATTCAATCACGTTGTGAGAAATCCAAAATGAGAAGTGCATGCGAACAGTGAGAATAGTTACGTACAGCGTCATTGGCATAAATGTCCTTGTTGCACGTCCGCTCGACGTCCACGTCAATCTCTTTGAACCACTTGTCAACTTGGTCGCCGTCATCATGTTCCAAATTGCTCTGCTCGACTGGTGGTGGTGCCGATTTGGTCATTTGGATCCCAACCTTGACCAGAAGTTGATCATAAATACGCTTGCGCTTCTCAACCGTGAGATAAGGAGGCGTCTGATCAATGGTTTCCCACGGCTCTGATCCATACAGACCCGCCAGCCAAAGAGTACTTCGAATTCGTGGAGTGAGGCCACCCATTCGAATACATCGTTTCCATACAGGAGCCGAATAGCGTAAATGCGACTGCAACGAACGATTTACCTTGAAATAACCGCATAATTTGAGCATCAAATCGCATAGCTCAACATAACAGAAAGCTGACTGACCTTGGCGAGGCGTGCAATGTCCACGAGATCCAGGTAAGCGATGCAATTGCTTAATCCTTTCTCGCTCTACAACAGCAGGGTTTTAATGCACAAAAGGTTATAAATTATGCCATCAAACGTACATACTCAAATGAACGCACCTGCAAAAGCAGCCCGCTTAAAAAATCAATCCCAAGCGCAAACGAAGCTGCTCGTTGGGATCTATCGAGAACCGAAACAGCTTGGCCTGCCACATCGAGTTCCCACAAACTTGATTCCACCCCTTGCCACTCACTCGGAGCTAACGAAAGCAAACAACTCGATGTTTGCTACCCCAGCCATGAAAATACATTGTGTGAGCCTTTTAGATCCATTTGTCACCAGTAAGTCATAGTGTGCACCTTTTCAAAGCGGGGGCGGGTGTTCAATCTGCTGTTCTGAAGATGCTCTGCGTTAAGCTCAGCGGGCTCGTCGACTTCAGTAAACGCGTTGTCAATCTGCAGCTCTGTGCTTCTTGGAGAGCCGAATTTGTCCATTTTATCCAAAAGCGACCGGCGAATTGAAGCTAAAACACCAGAATTGCGCTGTGGAGAACCAAGAATAAGACGATCTTCGGTGGGTTTTGCAGCATCCGATAGAGGGGATCGATTTCCTCGTGTATCTTCGCTGGTCAGTGAACCTTCTCTCGTTTGTCGATTCAAGTCCACAGCGTTCATCATATCGACGCAATTCCAAGACACAACGGGGCTTGAAGCCAATTGAAACAGCTCCGTGACATCCATGCGCAGCATTGCTGGCGTCAGTGAGGCACTGGATGGAGATATTTCGTCATCTCCGTCCGTGAGACTCTCTGGTGCGCTTTTCCCATTCTCAAATTCCTCCAAAGTGATTCCGATCACAGCAGCTTGTTCAGGCTCACGGACTTCCACTGGATCTGTATTCGTCAGTACCAAGGGCTCTAAACTGGATTCCAGTGGCTTCGAAATCGTACTGGCTGCGGTATCGTGGCCATTGTGCCCCACGATCTCGCACTCCGTCTTGGACAGATTGCCGTACAGTGACTTGTCAGCGTAGTGGAAGAACGTCGCGACTTGTAATCGCTGGGGAAATCCAAAACAACAAATTGAGTCCAAGCAATTTATGATAGACAGCAAACAACAACTCACTCACCATGGCTGTGAACAGATCCACTTGCTTTCGCACCGCGTCCGTATTCGTAGTGGCCTCTGCAACTCATCACCACAGTTAAAGGCCTTGATGATACTCCATTCAATAGCACAAAACACACACCAAGCTGCGGGGTCACTGCGTTCTGCAGCTGTACGAGCTGCGCCTGCATGTTGGCCAGTCGTGTATCCGCCGCGATCCTCCTTCGGTCGTCCTGGTCAAACAGCAGCGTCGTGGTCTTCATGCGCTGCGCCGAGAGCATGAATTCCTCCATCTCGCTGCTCAGGCGTCTCCACGAGGCCAGCTGCGCGTGCACTGCATCGTGCTTCTCCAGCTGGGCCAGCAGAGGGTCCAGCACAGTAAAGCGCACGGACTGCTCCATCATCGTGGCGCCGTCGCGCGCGATCATCTTCATGATCATGAGGAAGTCCACGCCCACTTGGTACGCCTGTGCATCGTAGCTAAAGCCCAGTGGAGGCGTATCTAGTCAGTACAGGTGTCTAATAGCCTCAGCCGACAGCACAAGAACGCACCGGAATGTCTGAGAGAAGACCTCCACGGCCTGTGTCATGGAGGCACACGCAGTCTATAACAGCAGCAGCAGCAACGAATCAGAGACCTAGGACTCATAAACAAGCAGCCGTTCATACGCTATAGCATGGTCCAACCTGCAGCTGTTGCAGCATGGCCGACAGCGCGCTCTCCAGCTGCCTCAGTAGCTCATCGTGCTCATCAAAGCGCTTGACCAGCATCACGAATGCGCCGCCTCCCAGCGTCTCGGGTGAGCGTGGCGACTGCAGCTGAAGCGACTGAGGCTGTGCGGACGGCGCGTACTTGACGATCTTGCGCCGGAACTCCTGCAGCAGCCCGCCTCCTCCAGCTCCAGCGCCGCCGCTCTCCGCCTCCCTGCTGAACATGAGCTTCTCCCCCCAAGCGTTGCGTTCTCTATTGGGTTGAAGTCCCACTTAGGCGGAGAGGCACAGTACTACAACGACTGCTGCCCCATTTTCAGCTGGTGGCTCCAGTCACCGAATTGAACCCATCGGGAGGGGAGGCTATTTGCATACAACCGCAAGACACCAGGCTGGCATGGAGAGCGGCGTCTCGAGCACGTTCAGCGAGATCATCACGCTCATTCGACGTAATGAGGGTGACGTGAAGAACCAGCGCGACGTCGAGCTGGATTTAAAGCGACTCGTGCTGTTCGCGCGCGACGCAAAGCAGCGGGAGGAGCTCGTGCAGGCCCAGGGCGTGCGCCGCATCACACTCATCTTCCAGGGCACGACCTCGACAGTCACGCATCGCTACTGCGTCGCGTAGGTGGATGTCAAGACAACCAGTGGAGGCGAGAGCTCTCTCTTGCTAACGGCATTGCTGTAGGATACTGGGCAACCTAGCGCATTCAGAGCGCGGTCGACGCAGCGGCAGCTCCTGCGACAGGTACGCTCTAGGTCCTGCAACAAACGCATGAGAGATAATCTGCTCATAATGCTGGCACCAATAGATGGAACTGCGTGTCGCACCGTCACAACTGCCCCATGTTCGTGCTTTTATCTCACATACAATGCAGTCCGGACCTGGAGCTGCAACGGCTCTGCGCGGCTGCGCTGCTGGCGTTCTCCATCCAGAACGAGTGCCAGCTCCAGATTGATCGCATCTCTGGTATCTCTGTGCTGCTGCGCATGCTGGAGGTTCGTGATACAGGTAAGCACACGCGTGATGTCTCTCTGTTGTTTATACATACTGAAGCTCTCTGGTTGTCTATAGATCTCAACATGTACGCGGCCGGCATCCTCTGGAACCTCAGCAAGTCCCCGTTGCTGATGCTCAAGCTCGAGACCACGCACGGCATCTTGAAAGAATCGCTGCTTCGACGCCTCACCGACCTTCTCTGGACGCCACTTGAGCCGTTTCAGCTAGCTGTTCGACCCACAGGCGAGCGCGGCATCACCGGAATCATCGAGAGCGACACCGACAACCTGGGCCTCATGATCTCGACGTCCATCAGCCAAGAGCTGTCAATCGTGCTGCAGGTGGAGAACTACGTCGGACCATCTCGGTCGCTTACAGATCAATACAGCAACGCTGCAAAGACCCGAAGCTCGAAACGCGGCGAGGCCGGCCCTGAGCAGAAAAGCACAGCGCACTACGATGAGAGTGGTGTGTTGAGCTCGCGGACCTGTGCTGTGTGCTCCAAGCCTATTCGTGTGACCAAGAGGCGGCCTTTGACATCGCGTCATGCGTTCCTGCTCTGCGCTAGAGCCAGCTGTGGGCAGACGTACCACGTTCGCTGCAGTCGCTGGGCGTCGCTTGATCCAGAGGAAGACGACATGGACCCCGCCAGATTCCACTGCAGCGCTTGTGTATCGCTCGTGCCGCTCTACTACTGGGACTTTGTGGCCCAGAACAGCACACAGCACGCTCTGCTGCTGAGTGAGAACCTCTTCAACTCGGTCGCAATCCGGCGCTGCGATGTGCTGGCCAAGCCAGACTCGAATGGGATAAACGCTCTCAGTGGTGGGGCTGCGCATGATGGAGCACCGGAGTTCGTGATGCTGTTCAAGCGAGCTAACGAGCTCATGGGCATCGGACGAGCGCTGTACAAGATCCCAGCGAGCAGCAAGGACGAGGAAATGCTCATCGTAGCTATCGCATTCACGACTCTAGCTGCGTATCCTGCCACACACCAAGCGTCTCGCACTACAGCCAAGCAGACTGATAATGACTCCAGCGAAGTTGACGATGCTCCAAGTGATCCATGGTCCGTGTCGTACGCTAGCGAAGACGCTACTGATATTCCATGGCAAGCTGGACGCACTGTCTTCTGGCCCAGTGGACATACGCTTCCAGTGTCGTCGTCTGAGTACACGGAGAGGTCGCTCGAGCAACTGGAAACAGCGTTTATGTATGAGTTTCAAGGCGAACAGCCCAATGCCAAGGCGTTCTCCGTCGGTGCAACCATCCAGCCACCATCGGAGACCAGCGAAAAGGCTCTGCCTCTCTCAATGCCCATACACGGACTCTGGATGGCGCTGCACCCTCGCAAGGGCATCTGTATGAAGATGCTGGCAGCCCAGATCGGACGCGCGAAGCAACTTGTGATCCCCGTGGCTTCAACCGGGGATTGCTTGGCGCCCGAGCCACAGGATCGAGGAGCGACGCCAAAAGCAACAGCCAGGAAGACGGCCAAACCGCATTTTGCGGGAAAAAAACTCAGTAGGGTCGCTACTTCTGGCTAGTCTTTCTTCTCGTGACGGGATGAGACCAAGCTGAAGTTACATGCGCCCGTTGATGCATCCGACAGTCGCCAATCTCCTTCTTCGTCACAGAGC
>JAADVF010000274.1:0-33930 GCA_023334555.1 Elongisporangium undulatum
CCTCAATGGCACCTACGACATCGACTACGACGACGGAGAGAAGGAAACCGGCGTCAATAGAGACCTCATCCGCTTGAAGGCCGGCTCCGGCGCAGCCAAGGTCAGCGGACGCGACACCAGCGACGACGACAACCACAAATCTGCAGACATACTACATGATGGTAGCGAGGAGACAAGTCAACTTGATGGCGGTTTTGTCGTCGGCGTTCACGAAGGAACTATTGGGGCTTGTGCGGAATCGGAGTCGGAGGCAGATCAACTGAATGGCGCGGACCACAAGGTAGGTATCAACATAGCGACTGCGTCACTTGAGCCAGGCGACAATGGTGCATCCAGTGTGGTGCACGACAATACCGGGGACTCAGGAGTTGATGTTGATGGTGCGACGATTACTACTTCCAGTAGCAGCTTCGTGGGTAGTGGCCAGCCGAATGGTGGCACGGACTGCGTTGCAGCTGAGGACGAGGAGAATGTGGGAGCTGAAGTTGAATCAGAGCTGCCCCGGCCCGATGATCCATCCATTGTCACTGGCGTCGATCAGCCCAACGGCATCGACCTCGACGACGCCACAATAGAGCCTGGTGTTGACAAGCATGTGCACCGGCCGAGTCGTCAACCGGCCATGGTAGAGTCGCTGCAATCAAATGGAGTCGATTCCCTGCCGAAGTCAACAGAGTAGTAGACTTTCAACTTGTATCAATAATTGAAATATTTCCATTAAATACGGTAATCTTTCCGTGTTCTTTATGTCGCCCCTCCCGACTCCCCCCCCTCTCTGATGTTCGCACGCTCTCTGTTCGCTTACTTACTAGCCACGAAACGCAAATTTGCCAGTAGGTCGAAGAGCTACACAAGTTAAGCCATGGTGCAATGCGCGATCAGCTCGGGCTGTGCCCACGCGGGCAACGGGCAGCTGGGCACGTCGCCGTGCGACTCGTGCGGCGCCACGCTGCACCACGCCTGCGCCGAGCTGGTGGACGACGCGCAGCGCTTCTGTTCGCCGGCCTGCCGCGCGCGCAACCCGCAGGCCACCGTGGTCGTGCACAAGCCGTCCAAGATCTGGGCGTTCATCCAGAAGCTCGTGCACGGGCCGCTGCCGAACCGGCGCGGCCTGGCCTGCCAATACGTGTGCATGCTCTGCCGCGAGCAGAAGAAGCCCTTTGTGGACTGCCTGATCCGCCTCATGAACGACAACCCGTCCAACGGCACGGCGCATCTGCAGTGCGTGCACCGGACGGCGCTGCGTCGCGTCTCGGGCGAGCACAGCGGCGGTAGCAACGGGCCGCACGACGAGGAAGACTTCGAGGACGACGATCAAGCCCGAGAGAAGATCGAGCAGCTGGACGACCAGGATGAGGAAAGCGCGGCTGAGGTGCTTGCGGTGGCGTCCGTTCGAGCGCTCGCGCGCCGCGATCTGAGCAACACCAACAGCCCAAGCAACGGAGGCGTGGCCTCATCGCCTGGCGGCAGCGATGCGCCCATGCCGGCGCTGCGCAAGCGCCGTTTTGACTTTACCACCGAGTACGATATCGTTCTGCTGCGCGAGGTCGTCGGGCCGCGCGGTCTGTTCACTGACGACGGCTTCGTGCCGCGGCAGAAGTGGAAGCGCATCTACGAGCGACTCGTGGATCAAGGCATTGACGCCACGCTCACAGCCATTCGTGCGCGCCTGCGACGCATGGCCAGCGCCCATGAGCTTATCCTGGCCAAGAGATCTGGTAGGTGATCGATCCGGCAGTTGGAACATGACGGTTGATACTGACTCACGGTGCAAAGCAGCAGGCGATGGATCAGAAGGCGACCAAACCGAGCTTGAGGCGCTGTTGAGTCAATACGTGCAGCTTGAGGCCTCGAGTGACCGCGAGCGCCCGTTCGAACAGAAACCTTCGGCAGCTGATCATAGCAACGGCTTTAGTGCTGCTGAAGCCGTGGCAGTGGATGCAGAGGAAGGCTATGCTGCTGCTGCCAAGACCGACGACGGCATAAAGCGCATTCTCCCCATGAAGCGACCCCACGCCGGTTCCATGGGGTCCGAAGGCCGCTCCTCTACGCAGGACCTACACGCATCGCGGTCTGAGAGTTCGCCACGGACTAAGTCTGCACGCGACCAACGCGCCAAGGAGCTGGCGCTCATGCAGCAAATGGTGGAATTACAGCGCGACGTGCACACCAAGAACATGGAGATGCAGGAGAAGACGCTGGTGATGCAGCAGAAGCTCGTGGAGCTCATGGACGTGCTCGTCAAGAAGATGAACTAACATGTGAGTGGAGAAAGTGTGCGCAAATGGGAAGACGACGAGTGAAGAAAACAGCTTGAAGACCACATCTGTAGTGAGGATTACATTATATCTAGTGTCAACTCTGCAAACATTTTGGCATGCGTTTGTTGTAGTCTACTTGTGTGCTGGGGATGGAGACACACGGTTCTGCCGCTGGATGACCATGCGCTGCAGGATACTGGGCGTTGACTGCGTCATGGCATGGGCCAAGAGTCCCTGCTGCTGCTGTTTCAGCGGACTGTTCTTCGTGACCGGAGGTGAACGAGCAGAGCTCATGACGGACGACACCGATGCGCTCGTGTGGCCGCAGATGCGAAGCACCGACGCGATCATTTCTTCCGGGAGTTTGGCATGCAACAGCCGCTCAAAGCCCACGTCCTAGGTCCATGCACCGTCCGGTGGTTCAGATACCAAGCAACATGCCAGCGCAAGTAGCAAACTCACCCCAAGCGCATCCTCGAAATGCTGGAGCGTTTTCCGCGCTGCGATCTTGGAAGGAGCCGATTTGCAGGTCAACAGACTGGCTAACGCAGTCAGGATAGGCGCAATGCTCGAGTTGGAGCGTGCCGCCAGCGCCTGGATGCCACTGGCGTTCATATTAGCTACGCATTTCTCCACGTACACACTCGTCTAATGCAAAAGAAAGAGTGAGACACCAGCACTCACGTCCACCCACAAGCACGGTACGTCACACGTACGAGATTCACAAGCCGCAGGTCGTCTTGCTCGGCACCAAACTGCAGCAGCTGCCGCGCCAGCTTTCGGCCGCTGCAGTGCAACACAAGAGCTTCTAGAACTTCGTAGGCTGTGTCACAGAGGAATCGTTTGTCCGCGCTGAACACGGCCGGAAGCACCACCGGCAGAATGACATCTATCCCATTGAATTCGTGAGCTTTTTCGCATTGATTGCGCAGCCATTCGAGAACGAGGAGTTCCTTACCAAAGTATGGACTCATCCGCTGCTTGAGCAGGAACGACAGATCTTTGATCAGTAGCAGCGCATCTCGACAGGCCGAAGTGCCCACGGCAGACCGCGCTGAGTGATTGCCCGATGATACAACTACGACCTCTTGCAATTGCGTCTCACTGCGAGAAGAACAAGACGCCGATGAGTTTCAGACCAGTGCCCAAACGAGTTTTCTTTCCACGTACATGTGCTCTCGAAGGACGTCCGGATGCTGGGCTGCAAAGCGCTTGAGCGATTGAATAGCCGCAAACTCTTCCCCCCACGGCACGCGCGTGCTCTCCACGTTACCTGACTGCACTAGTCGGCGTTTGCGGTTCAGAATCAAATCCACGTTCTTCCACTCCTCCAGCTCTCTCCACGAGCACAAGGGCTGCTTGGCTGGGTCTTTCTTCTTGTGGTTACCGCGTTCCGTATGTTGGAGCTTCCTGGTGGCGGTGACTTTGAGCTGTGGAGACGACATGGTTGCAGCCACAAGGTGAAGCTCCTCGTCCTGGTCGCTGTCCATGTCTGTGGTGTGCGGACCCAGCTGTAGTCCGGCCTGCAGTGGCTGCAGCTCATGAAAGGGCATCACACTCGTCTCTTCAAACGGAATCGATCGGGAGCCAGCGCTGCTGGGCTTTCGCTTCTGCGATCTTAGGCGAATGCTCGTCGCTGCCATGTGTGTCTCCTGCTCGCCGAATACAAAGTCCACATCGTACGAGTCGTCCTGCGAATGCCACTGGACGATGCAGCCATTGTGGAACTTGCCCAGGCCAAGAAAGTTGGCCTCGATCTCCTGTCCGTCTTGGTACGACCGCGACGGCAGAAGATCTGGATGACGGTCGTCTTCGTCGTCGTCATTTACGCGCTCAGCCGCTAGATACGGATGGATGGATCCTTCCGACGGAGCGGACCACAGCAACGCAGATGAAGGGCGGTCCGGTTCGTGCATGGTACTGTCAATCGAGAGACTTTCTCCATCGACGTCACACTCATCATTCGCCAGACCCATTATGAGGGGCTCTTGCGGCGCTTCGCTTGTATCGTGGGCTTCTGCACTCTCTGGATCCGTCGCTGTCAACTGATCTGCTTCTTTGCTCGGCTCATCCATCATCTTTGGAATCGAATCTTCTGTCGGAGATCCTGAACGATTCTTGGGCTCGGTATTGCACGCAGCAGATTCAGACAATGGCTCCATCGCATTTTGTTCTTGGTCCGCCTCAAAGTCAGATGCCACTTGCGTTTCCTCCGCTTGAAGCTCCAGAGGCAGATCGTCCCTTGAGCTCTCAGTTGGCGGAATTATATCTTCGCTCATTGGCTTGGTTGCGCTGCGTTCATCGTCAGGGAGCTCGTCTTGGTTGCCACGAGTGATCTCGGCCTCTTCTAAAGCCAGAGTCTCTGCATGTTCACCGATAACATCGCCTTTGTCCACGTCGGGCTGCTCTGGAGAATTCATATCGCTCTCTGTAGTCGATTCGGACGGCTCTGCCTCCACTTCTACTTGCGCTTCGGAACGGTCAACACCATCAACTGCGTTCTCGTCGCTCTCTTTTTCATCTACCAGTTGATCCACAGGAACTCCGTTGAGCCAACTGTGATGAAGCATTCTTGGAGTGAGCGGCCGCTTGTTGCTGGATTTCCGTCGCTCGACAAGAACGGGATCCAGCTCGTGCACTTCCTCCTCGTCCTCTCCGCGAACGATTCGCTGCAGGATCTCGTTCACCAGATGTGTGTGCTTTCGTTCCTGAGCAGCAGCCAATGCTGCCTGCAGCTCTGGCGGGTGCCAGGGCTTGTGGTGCAGCAGCAACTGGAACCGCAAGCCTTCCTCTTCCTCTTCACTCAGCTCCGTTATGGCTCGCATCAGAGCGCCGTGGTCCCACGCAACGTTCTCCTCATCGATCCCCAGGATGAAGTTCACTGCAGAAGAGCGAGAGACGACATCGTCGTCATTATCCTCGCGAAGACGCGTCCACTCGATCATCAGCCGCTGCGCAAGCGCATCGATTCGTATAAATGGTCCACGTGGGTCAACTGCATCGAGGATACGACGCACAATGCCTTGGTGGCCAGCATCCAAGGCTAGCCGCAGCAACATGACTGCCTCCACAGCCACCACAGCATTCGACGCTGCTCGTAGGAGCCGATCTAGTACGTCCACGGCCCCCAGCTCGCACGACAGGGCAAACGCCTGGGCGAAGGCTTCACCCACAGTCTTGGGGTCCATCATGAGCTGCTGAACGATGCTTTCGTGGCCGTTCTCCCTGGCTCGGGCCAGCAGCGTATCCGTGTGGACGACATGGTGGCTGCCTATCGTCACGATGATATTGTAGAGTAGCGCGATCGTAAACTGGACTCGACCGGCACGACATGCGGCGCGTAGGAGGCTGGATAGACAATCGGACGGGTACGCCTTCGGGGTCTCCGGGAGCAGATTGAGCAGCGACCAGTACTTTGGCAACGCATGCGAGAGCAGAGCGAATGCACTTGCCTGGTCGTGCGCTGGGATCGCGTCTCTGTATTGGATCATGAGTGTATGCAGCAGCGGATCTGCCACAAGTAGGTCCTCGCCGCGGACGAAGTGCGGCTCTGACGCAATCCGACGTTCCAGTGCAATCGTGAGGCTGATCTTGCGCCGAATCAGATCGACATCATAGCGAGAGAGCTTTCCCATCAAGAGCCCGAGCAGCGGCAGATGCGCTGGGTCGTCCAGCCGAATGCCGTCGCTCTTGGTTTCTTGTTCGTTGTTATCGTGGTCGGGCGCGTCCCAGTCGCAGACATTAGCATCCAGTTCTTGCGCAGTGGGTCGACACAGCTCCAGCAGCCAAAAAGTCGATGTCGTTGCTGTGAATGGGACGTGAACCAGATCCAGATACGTTCTTGCTCGGTCTTGGAACGAGCCTCCAACAAACTGCTGCACGAGCTCCACGATCCGTCTAGGCACGCGCAGAGAGCCATCGCTGCCATCAGGAGAGCTGGCCATCTTGCGAGTCCATGAACGCAGAGTTCAGGTGGCACAAAGCGCGAGCATATTTATAGGTACCACGGCTATAATTGGCCTCGACGACGCACAGATTCGTTCTCCTAGTCGCCGTTCAGAGCTGCCCCGACACGCAGGAACACATCGCGAGGGATTCCGCAGTCGCATCCTGGGACATCGCACACGAACTCAGGGAGAGCGAGTCGCTGTACGATGCCGTTCACCTCTAGGCTAGTGTTGCTCGTGCGTCGTCCTCTGCTAGCAAATGCAGCGCCTCTGCTTGCGGGTGTTTTGCTGTCTGAAGCCGTCCAGGGCGTACTGGGAGCAGATCCAGACAGTTCATTCAGCTGCTGCTGTTGCTGGTGGTCCCGTTCACGGACTTTCAACGCGTTCATCTTGACACAGACGTTCTCAATCTGCCGCTTGAGCACATGAAGCTGGTGGCTGAGCTGTCGACAGTCGCTCTGCGCTGTCTTGGCCATGGTAAGCGCTTCCATGACTTCTTCCAACTCCGCCTCCATAAGCACGATCGCGTCGCTCTGTGTGGCCACGCAGGTCTTGGCCAGAGCACACTGGTATTCTGCATCCGCTTGCCGTTGCACATGAAGCGCTCGAATCCGCTGTACGCGTGCATGGGCCTGGCGAGTGCGAACGACCTGACCGACCACGTCCGCTTGTTGCAGCTGGAATAAATGTGTACGCATGACCAGATCCGCTTGTACGGCGGATTGCTGAGCTAAGAGAGAGCGTTGCCTTGTTGCCGCAGCAAGCAAACGACAGCGTCTCGCTCGCAACACGGCTTGCACACAGCATTCATGTCGCCAGTGGCGCAATGCACGTCGAAATGCCTCTAACCGGGCGTCGTCGAGAATAGTCCCCAGCAGCCGCAATCCTCTTGTTGGTTGATCAGCGTCCGCTTGGCGTGCGAGTCGCAGTCGTTTAAGTCGTACGCTTTCAAGTGAATTGAGTGGCGGATCGGAGTCACATGACTGCATACATCTCGTGCCATAGAACCATCCATACTGGAGTGATGATGGCGCAGGATCTTGTCGGTGAAGGCAACCCAGGCCATAAGGCCGACCTTCGCGCCACGAGCCTATAAAGACGATTCCATGGGCAAACAAGCCCACTCCGTAGCCTGTGGCATTGTCATCTTGGCACTCCCCTTCGTAGGAAAGCACACCACCATCCACTTGAATTGATGCAAAGCCGGCTTGGACACCATGAATCCATTGACCGTACGCACGCGAGCCGTCCGATTTGGTCCAGACACCATATCCATGAGGCCGCAATTGCACCTCCGTTTCACTGGTGTCACCAATCAGCAGTTGCTCCTCTTCCACTTGGCCATGATACAGACCGTCGTCCGCCACGTCGAGTAAAGCATGAATCTCACTCGTTCGCTCTGCTTGTGACACATCGATCATGGTGCAACTCTCGATCTCGATCTCTTCGTTCCTGGCCAGTGACACAGGCGCACGGAAGGCCCACACACGGACACTCTCTGAGTTCGCAGAGAAGTCCTCCATCTCGAGTGCCACTCGTGCGCATTCAGCCGCTTCCTTGAACCGCCCCCATTCAGCATCCAAGGCGCCACCGACTGTTGGCTGGTTATTCGCGTCCACTACGGCATCAAGTGGTTCAAACGGATCAGAAGCAATCAGAGGATCCGCAGACGCTACGCTTCTTGCTTTTTCGAGGTCAGTGCTTGGCTCGCGGATACTTGCGATCCGCTCCTCTGCTCGTGTCGCATCGTCCGCTCCATCCGTGTCGACCCCTTGAGCCGCGTCCATTTCCAGCAACTTCAACTAGGTACGCTTACTGGTGCCACAGACCCAGTTTGTGACTCCAGAGGGGACGGAGCAAAAGCTGTGTACACTGATGCGATCATGAGTCATGATTGCTCCCATGCGCGTGTTGTCATGTCTTTTGCATGGAGAGGAGCACAAACGTAAGAAGGAAGCATAGAAGGAGGAGCAAACGAGTATACGAATTGTAGACTTTGGTCTACTATAGTCATCACTCAGGATTCGTCATTAGAGTATCATTAAGGAAGGAGGTTCTCTTCACAGTGTAGGCAGGCAATAAGCACAGGATGTGCACCTTGACGCACACCGCATGCCGTCCGCCAGTCATTTTCGCGTTGGATGTCAGTGACGTGCTTGGCCAAACACTTGTTTGGCCAATGGCCTACATTTGGTCAGAGCCCAGCCAGTCCGCTCACCTCGTTGCACCACGGAGTTGCAGTTGAACTTGATCCTATTGAAGATTCAAGTTGCGCTTGACGGCCTCCGCCCGGCAGCTGGTGACGCGGGGCACTACGCTCCACTAGAATCTGGGGAATCCGCCACAGCAACAAGGGACCGCGAGGGAGCGAGCATCCAGAGAGACAGACCCTGGCGCATCTCATGCTTCTTGCTCAGTGTCCACTGGCGTCCACTGGGTGGATCCGCTATTGCTTCATGTCTCGTGGGTTCGAGCCAACCCCATCTGCACGGACAAGTCCGCTTTTTCCCCAACAGCAACCAGCAAAAAAATAGACGGGCCCCTGGTGCACCAACTGCAAACCTATTCATCCACCTGCTGCTTTGTGTCAGTCACATGCGCTCGCCATTGGCTGTTGGCACGTTGAACCTGCAACCAATGCGCAAATTGAAACGGCCCAGGTCGAAATCACACAGTGGACGGCTGACCATCCCTACCCTCGTAATCCGCTACTGTTCCCCCTGCCCTACCTGTGGTCGTGGACGAATGGCGCCTCGTCCCCTGCAAATTCACTAGTGGACGAAAGTGAATAGGGGTATCCACCTTGCTCCACCGTCGTCTGCTTGCTTGGGTGCTGCTGCGCGTCGCGTGGAGAGCAGAGCGAGCGTACCGATCTTTGCTGGCCTCCCGTTCGGTTCCCTCGGTCGATCAGTTACCAAATCGTCGTCTCGACCCCAAGTCCGTCCACTCCACACACAAGATGCTGCCGAGCACGACCCAGAGCCTGAAGCTGCGTCTGTCCCAGCAGGCGCTGGCGCGGCGCCAGGCGCAGGTGCTTGCCAACTTCATGGCCACGCAGGTGCGTTCCAGCCACCGCCTTCTATAGCAGCAGCGTTGCATGCGTATTGAATCTCTTGTGACCGTAATGCCAACAGAGCGGACAGAACCAGGAGCAACTGCTGCAAGCGCTCAACAACTTCCAGAAGGAGGCCGCGTCCAAGACCGTGCCGTGGTTCATCGAGAACATGCCGCCTTCGTACTTCCGCACCATCAGCGAGAAGGAGCGTCTCCAGCACATTAACGCCATCACGGCGCTCGTGAACGCGCAGCAGCCCGAGGTCATGCTCAAGTCCGTGGACAACAAGATCTACTCGTACATCCGCACGGGCGCCAACTACCCGGGCCTGCTGGCCGACGTCATGGCCCAGCTGCCCAAGGACGTCGAGGGCGACCAACTGGCGCGTGTCAAGATCTTCTCGTCGCTGGACGATACCATGGGCCTCGACATCTTCCGCTTCGGCGCGCAGAGTACGTCTGCCTTTGTTGTTATTACCTTTAACTGCCACATTGTGCTGACCAAAGCTCCTCCCTTGTTGTTGTCACTGCAGAGCCCTTCCTGAACCAAACGCCCGAGGAGAAGTCGGCCCGCGACAACATCCAGGCGTTCATCGCCGACCTGCAGAAGGGCAAGTACAAGGGCGACGCCAACTACCCGGAACCGGCTGCCTACTTTGAGCCCGCGGTCGTGGATGAATTCCTGCTGCGCTGCAACTCCATGTATGTAAAGTTCAGTCACCCGCGTCGCATTGCGTCGCAGATCGCGCTGTTCAACCGCGTCAAGGGCACCGAAGGCGTGGCCGTGGATGTCGAGCACGGCTGGGAGAACCGCAGTGAGGAGAACAAGCTCAGCGGCGGCAACGCCCCGCAGACCATGCTCACCATTGCGGCCTCCAACGTGCTGGCCAAGAGCATCACGCAGAAGGCCGCCACCTACCTCGGTCTGTGCAACCTCAACGTCGTGCGCGCCCACTTGGACGTCGTGGCCGACAACGGCAACGGCCACGTCTCCATGCTGCGCATTCTCGTGACGCCTTCGGAAGAAGCGCTGGCCAACAAGACCAACTTCGAGTGGAACAAGATCGCCGGCAACCTTAAGTACCTCAAGTGGGTCGACGACCGACCGCTCGCGCTCACGCTGCAGCACCCGGAGATGGGTCTGTCTCGCGCTGAGATCATCTACGCCTACGGCAACATGCTGCACGGCTCGCTGGCCAAGAAGGACCCATTCGCCTACTCGCTCACGCGCATCATGGAGGTGCTGGAGCATCCGCAGCAGCTGCCGTACGCCAGCCGCATCGCCGATCTGTTCATGGAGAAGTTCGACCCGGAGCTGCCCAAGCTGACGGCCGAGGCCCAGGAAGAGAAGGCCGCCGCCCTCAAGGTCGAGATCCGCAAGAACGTGGAGGCCGAGGACGCCATTTTCCTGCTCAACTCCATGGTCGATGCCGTGGTCGGTACGCTGCGCACCAACAAGTTCGTGCGCAACCGCTATGCGCTGGCCCTGCGTGTGGACCCCAAGATCATTGGTGTCGGCACCGTCGGCAGCGACACCCCGTACGGCGTGTTCTTCATTTACGGCCGTCGCTTCAAGGGCTTCCACGTGCGCTTCCGTGA
Source organism: Elongisporangium undulatum (assembly GCA_023334555.1). Taxonomy (NCBI): domain Eukaryota; phylum Oomycota; class Peronosporomycetes; order Pythiales; family Pythiaceae; genus Elongisporangium; species Elongisporangium undulatum. The sequence continues at coordinate 10,862 of JAADVF010000274.1, forward strand.
CATTGCTCGCGGTGGTCTGCGTATGGTGTACCCCAACAGCAAGGACGCCCACGGTCTCGAGAGCGCTCGCCAGTACAACGAAGCGTACAACCTTGCGTTCGCGCAGCAGCTCAAGAACAAGGATATCCCTGAAGGTGGCTCCAAGGCCGTGGTGCTCTGCGACCCGATCGTGGGCCCCGTGGGTGACTTTGCCAACCGCGACTTCATCATCCGCAAGAGCGTCAAGGCCTTCTCGGATGCGCTGCTGGATCTGAACACCACGGACGAGGAGGTCAAGGCCAACATCGTGGACTACTACGGCAAGGACGAACTGATCTACCTCGGCCCCGATGAGAACATCATCCCGTCCGACATTGTCTGGATGACCAAGCGCGCTGCCTACCGTGGCTACCCGATCCCGCGTGCTTTCATCAGTTCCAAGCCGGATGCCGGTATCAACCACAAGGTCTACGGTGTCACCAGTGAAGGTGTCGTCGTGTTCGCCGACGTGGCTCTGCGCTCGCAGAACATCGACCCCAAGAAGCAGCCCTTCACGGTCAAGATCACGGGCGGAACGGACGGCGATGTGGCTGGTAACGTCATCAAGATCCTTCACCGCGAGTACGGCTCGAACCTGCGCGTGGTCGGCATCTGCGACGGCACGGGCGTGATCGAGAACCCGGAGGGCATCAACATCGATGAGCTGCTGCGTCTTGTGCACGAATCGCTGCCGCTGTCGGACTTTGCCCAGGACAAGGTCGGCGGCTCGATCTTCCACGACGTGTCCACATCCGAGGGCGTGCGTGCGCGTAACTCGATGCACAACCGCGTTAAGAGCGACCTGTTCATCCCGGCCGGCGGTCGCCCGAACACGATCAACGAGAACAACTGGCGTGACTACCTGGACAAGGACGGCAAGCCCTCGTGCAAGCTCATTGTGGAAGGCGCCAACCTGTTCATCACGCCCGAGGCTCGCCAGGCTCTGTTCAACGAAGGTGGCGTGGTCATCGTCAAGGACAGTTCGGCCAACAAGTGCGGTGTCGTGTGCAGTTCGTACGAGATCATCGCCAGCATGCTGCTCGAGACCGATGAGTTCCTGAACGTGAAGAAGGAGCTCGTGGACGAAGTGGTCGTGAAGCTCCGCCACCTGGCGCGTGTGGAGGCCCAGCTGCTCTTCCGCGAGTACAAGAAGAACCCGCAGGCTGCTCTGCCGCCCTCGAGCGAGCGCATCAGTAAGGCCATCATCCGCATGCACGACGCCATCCTGGAGAACTTCGACAACGTCACGGAGGAGGACAAGCAGGTGTTGTACACGCTGATCGAGGACCACCTGCCGCCCAAGCTCAAGGAGATCGCGCTTGACCGCGTGCACCAGAACGTGCCTCTGTCGTACATCAAGTGCATCGTGGCGTCCAGCCTGGCCAGTAAGATCGTGTACCGCGAGGGCCTGCAGTTCACGGAGGCTCTGCCGGACAGCACGGCCGCCTCGATCGCTCTGCAGTACCTCAAGCAGGAGAAGAAGGTGCAGAAGCTCGTCAAGGACGTGCGTGCCTCGGGTGTGCCCAGCAAGGACGACATTGCCGACCTGCTGCTGCGCGGCGGTGTCCGTGCCGGTGTCGACTCGGCCTAAGTGTAGTATGCGTCTCTCGCTTCTCTTGACGTCGCGCTGCTGCTAGAAAAGCACAGTCCGACGCTCTAAACCAAATTCATAGATGTCTTTCCACAGCAAACGAGCTCATTGGCACTTGCGATTAAACTGATGATTCGCCATGGCCGCAGCGTCGCTGACACCGACTATTGCTCGTTCCGGGAGTGTGCCTCAGCTTCAGGCGATGCCTGGCTTCTGGGCCAGCATCAGCCAAAGCGCCATAGTGGTTCAATGGATCAATCCGCAGTTTACGGCAATGTCTTTTCACACAACTCAATGGCACATTGCTCATCAAGCTGATCCAATTGAATGCTACTGATAACGTTAGGCTGATTCTCCATGCATCAACGCGTACAGTATGGGGGAATCAGCTCTCAGCAGCGTCATGCATGACTCAGGAATGACGTTGCTGACTGAGCAGCATACAGCGCTCTATTCGGTCTCGTTCTGTGAGTAGCACCAAACAACGACTGCATGATATGCAGCAACTTAACGAAGGATCTTTCATTCATTCAGGACGGAAATAAATAGGCACACACACAGAGGGGTATTGGCGCAACAACGAGCGACACCGGGCCCACGCGAGAGGCTGATGATGCACAACACACGCCACTAGATCTCGTAGGACGACGTGTTGGCGCTCTGGAGCGACGTCTGGTCAAAATTGGCCGTGTGGAACGAGTTGAGGCTGAGCGCGCGCTTGCGCTGCGGCGTGTCCTCGCACGCGCGGTTGTGGTACACGGGCACGGGCGTGAGCGAGAACGTGCGCGCGCCCAGGCCGCGGCTGTCGCCGTTGCTGTCGGGCAGCACGCTGCGGTTGATGGCCAAAGAGCAGAGACTGCAGATCGTGAGCTTCATCTTGCCCACGACCGGGATGTCGGCATCGATGGTGAGCTTGCAGCGACCGCAGATGACCTGAACAAACAGACAAACATCATGTCAGACCTCATGTAGCCATGACGATTCCTCCATGAGCAAGCAGGCTTACCTCGCCGCATTTCTGGCAGTTGTAGCGTCGATTGAAGGCGCCGATGTCGTCCACGCACACAAAGCAGGTCTTGGCGGTCGTGGGCGGCTTGAGCTGGCTGCGGCGCGCGAAGGTCTGGTCTGCCAGACGCTTCATGTTGACGTACTTCTTCATGTGCTCGAGGTTCATGAGCTGGTGGCGCAGGCCCGAGGACGCGATCCACTTGGACACCTTGCCCTTGAGGTCGGTGTACACGGCCTGCACGACGTCCAGCGTGCGGCGGTCGCGCTTGCTCTCGATGAAGACCATGCCCGAGCGATACATGGACCCGCGCACAAAGCCGTGGGTCTTCTCCATGTCCGGACAGGACTTGATCTTGACCGAGTGCAGACAGCGCACGAACCCACGGCGGCCGTCCGGCAGCTTGAACCGGCGCTGGATCTCCAGGTAGCAGTAGTCGCGGTTGCGCACGAGCATGTAGGGCGAGCGCACGGCGGACCAGCGGATGCCGATGAACATGAGGTTCTCATGGAAATTGTAGGGCGAGATCTCGTACAAAATGACCGAGTGCAGCAGATCCGGCGACAGCTTGGTCTCGAGCTGCACGTTCGGGTGCTCCACGTCCACCTCGTGCAGCTCCATGATCTCCTCGAGCGACGCCTCCATCTGCGTGATGCCGCGGAAGTAATACACGGACTTCTTCTGCTCCGAGCGCACCTTGACCTTCTCCACGCGGATGCTATCCACCTGCTCGGCGTACTCCCACTTGAGCCCGTCCTCGACGCTCGGCGTGCCCTCCTCGCCCGTGGAGCTGAAGATCTCGCCGGCCGAGAACTTGAGCAGCTCGTCGCACGCGTTGCTGGCCTCGGTGCGGATCTGCGCCTTGCGGCCGTTCGAGAGCGGCGGGCAGCTAAACTTCTTCCACTTGGCCTGCGCTGCTTTGCCCATGACGCTGTGTTTAAGGTAATGAAGACAGGCGGATGGCTCTTTGGCGGATAGATCGATCGGTGGTTTGACTGACTGAGGAAGCGAACAGCAAGCGGATTGGGAAAGGCTCGATCGCGGACTGCGGCGGACGCAAGGACTGACCGCAAGCGATGAAAAGAATTCTGGCCAGAACTGGTGTCACATGGAGTGGGCGCGGCGCCACCGAGGGAGGGCCGAGAGAAAGGGAGCTCTTGGGGTGGGATCGTTTTAAACAAACCACGAATAGGGTGCGTTTATATGGGTGTCTGTAAGGGAACCGATTGAGCGAGGGGGTTTAAATCACGTCGGCAAATTGGCGCTGGATCATCTGATCGTGATGGGCCAAGTTTTCGCACTCTTCCCGCCCGACGCTTGCGCCAGAACCATTGCTTTGAGGAAAAAATGAATTTTTGCAGGTCCATCTGGCAGGGCCGAACCATAACAAACAACAAATACGGATGGCACAAGCTAATCAACACTTCGGAGAGGGTATAGGTTCTGTCGATCATTCCTCTGCCTCGTTTTTCTCTAAAGCCGCAGTTGCCATAGCGTCCAGTATCCCTGGCGATCCCGATAGGTTTGCTTGCCCTTTCGAGCACGACATTGAATTCTCATCATCCCATCAACGACTAGTCTTCTGAAAAGATGCAAAGGCTGTCGCAGCAACGCAAGGTAGATTCCTCTATACCCTTACGCTGCGTAATTGACCAAAGACAATCATGTTGCACTTGAGCTTGTTTGAGTGTACATTCCGTAAGAGTCTGCACTGAACTGTAACTAACGCACTCATTCACACAGAAGTCTTTCGGGAAACTTCTTTCTCCAAACTAATCGAACCACTCACTCGTCCATCCGCTTGCTAAGGTTTCAGGCAAGCACATCTGGGAAGGAAGCGCTGGCCTGTTCGAATGATTAGAAATTGAACGACTCGGCAAGCTATTGACGCACGGAACAGACGATGGGGAGGCTTCGATTGACATCTTGACTCAAGCCTGGACAGTGGTACTTGCTCAGCGACCTGTCTGTTGCGATCGCCAGCAAAGGTCAGCTAAGGAGGAAGTGCGTCAGCGCGTTCGCATGAGTGGCGTCCATTGCTTTTCCTTCAAGCGGCGGCATTGGGTGACCACAAGCCAGCTACAGAAACACAGAACGCGTTTGCTTGCTCGTGGTGAGTGTAGAACAAGCACAGTGGATTGGGTGTGGGAGAGTGACGGACAGGTCAGGCGGCTCTGAATTTCTCAAATGTGGATGGGAAGGACGAGAAGTTGGCTTCGCTGTTCAGCAAGACTGGTCGATCACCCCAAGTGAATGGACGGCGTGGAGTGTTGCTTGTCTCTGCGCGTGTTGATGTGTGCTGCAAATGGATTTTGCCACGCTGTCTATGCGACTTGAAATGGATGGATTCACACAATCAGCATCGACAATACCGTATAGAAAGTGTACACCAAATAACATTGGCGAAAGGCCTTGGTCATGAGGAACTAGGCGAACGTGCGTAAGAATCAGAGCAAGCACATTTGTGCTCAGCTCAATACGCAAGGAAACGCAACATGGCTACTGCAGTAGGTGATGCGTGTTGTCGACTGTGCGACGCTGAGTGCGGAAGCGAAGCGGACGCAAATGACATGATGTTTTGAGTTCATTCGTCAAGCAGTCACCCATTCGATGATCTCAACGCCCAGTCATCCTGCTCAGCCAGCAAAGCATGCAGCATAGGACCTGTAAGGCCCAAACGCCAATCCTGGCTGATGAAATTTCCTCCTGGTGGTAATTTTTCAGATCGCGCAAGGCGCTTGGCGACTGAAGAATAACTTCCGCCCCAAGCGCATCCCTTTATTCAGGAAATGGGTGCACGAGGAACCCACCAGTAACACCACATTGGGTACACACATGGCTCCCTGCAAGATCCCTGTCCAACATGTATCTTTCTTTGGCCTGAAATAACCGCTGACTTCGATTTTGTCATTTTTATTTATGAGTGTACTATTTCCGTGATTTTTCATAGTAGTGTTACACTTAACCGCTACATCCAAACCGTTACGTTAAGCTGCTACCCAAAGGCCCATGTTCTTATTTTTGTATCAGGTTGGTCCCACGTTTGGAACCAAAAGCGGTCAACTGCATCGGGCGGGACGAGCGAGCGAGCAAGCGCGGCCGGCCACCAGATCATTTCTCTGTTGACCATGGACACGCTGCAGAGCGTGTTCCCGGACGTGCCCCTGACGGCGCTGGCGCGAGTGGTGCGTCTCCAGGGCCCGTGGTTCCTACTTGATTGGGGCTCGTTTGCTGACGGAGAGGGTCTGTTTGACTGTCTTTGTAGCTCGAGATCTGCGATGACAATGTGGAGACGGCCTCAGAGTGGATCCTCCAGAACGACTGGCGAGAGCTGCTGGAAGACGAGGTTGAAGAGGCTGACCAGGAGCAGCAGCAGGACCAGGCGGTCGACGGTGGGAACGTGGTCGAGCAAGTGGACGAGCCGCCACAGGAGCAGCAACAGCAGCAGGCAGCAGTGATCCACGCTCTTCCTATGGCCATGCAGCAGGCCACCATTACGAACACAATGGTGGCACGCACGGTGGAAGTGCCTACGATGGTGGTCTCGACCGCAGCCAATCTGCCGGCCAATGCAGCTCAATTCGATGGCCACGCAGTGAACGGCCATCGACGTCACCACATGGATGGCGGCTTCGACTCCACCGCTGAACAGGACTTGGACAGCGAGGACGGCGAGGAGGAGGACGAAGATGACGAGGATGAGGACGACGACGACGAGGACGACGATGAAGACGGTCACTCGTATTACGACTCCAGCGACGAGGCGATTTTCCATGGTACGGTCATGCCGTTGACAAAGCGACTCAAAGTAACTCGACAGGCCGAGGATATGGGCAAAGAGCCAAAGGCCGACAGCTTCTGGGCTGCCTTTGATGGTCAGGTCGTGACCAAGGACATGATCGGTACGCGACTTGGAACTGCGACGGCTTCAGTGTGAACAACTCGTGTTGACCATGACGTTTCGAAATCACTAGAGCTGCTGAATACGACGCTGAGCAAGCTGGCCCACAGTAGCGTGACGCTGCTAAATCGATCGCCCAAGCATATGACTGAGGTAAGCTACTGCCTATTGATGGTGGACTCGAATACGACTCTCAGCCGTGTATCTCGGTGAATTGGCCATCTTCAGGTTGAAGCAGCGCAACGATTACAGTCTGTATTGACCAAAGAAACCATTTCGGTGAGTCCGACGTCAGATCGCGCGCCTCTGCACCATCCGCCGAGAAACCAGATCTCGCTCAGCCACATCTTGAACGGGTATCCTACGAGCTCACCGACATCGGCGTCCTCGGAAAACTCCACTCCCACGGGACAAAAACGAAAGCGCGAGGAAACCAGCTCGTCTTCACAGACCAACCGTGGCTTCTTTGTAAGTCAGCCTGCTTTTTTGATGGTGATGATGGGGTCCGCGTCTTACTCATGATGGATTCTTTCTTGGCCACAGGCTCATTTCTTCCCCGTGAGTGATCTCGACATGGTCTGGCGGTCCGTCATGCACGCGCATCTCTTTAATGGTCGCTTCGGAGAGCTGATTGAGTTTCACACCGCCTCTGGTGGCGCGTACGTGACGCATTCCCCATCGCATTTGTTGGTTGCCTTGATGAACTCATATTTGCATGTTGACGTCAGGTTTGACAAGCGAGACTTTGACGAACTGATGCACATCCACACCAACATGTCGACCGCAAGAGCAGCTACACTCAGCCATTCCCCACTCGCGACGCTCAAGTGCTGTCTGATCCTACCCTGCGAGGCACGCGAGGAAGAGATCTTCCGCGTGGGCAAGCATCTGCACACGCTTCTGAAGCTTCCAGGCAGTCTGTACTACCGAACACTGGATGACATGGATGCAAGCAGCCACGCTTCCGGCCGTGATACTGCGGCGGCGTCTCGAAACGATCTATTCAGTGACGACGGCAAGATGACCGAAGATTCCTTTCGGCGGTTCGCCAAGTATCGCATCAAGAAGGAGGAGGTGCGTGCTTTGGTGAATGGTGGCGAAGCCATGAGTGCATCTCTTGGCTCCAGAGTGGAACACTCACTGCATGACTGCCTGATCTCGTGTGATTTGCTTGCACTGGCCCAGCCGTCCGCCGTCGCCGCCGCAGCAGATTCAGTCGAACCGCCATTGATGGGCAGCACAGACCGCTTCCTGGCCTATCAGCAGCAGCACAAAGCGGAGTACAGCCTCCAGTTTCTCAAGTCCGAAGGCTGGGACCGAAGACTCTCGAGTTAGCTTCTTTTATCTCCAACACTGCGCTTTTACTTGCCGTTTTTAATTTGTTAGGACAAAATGTAGGCTCATTTTCGTACGGATAAAAAAGTGGGCGAGCAACACGAAGTACACAATTATTGTTTCGATCGTACGAAGTCGCAAGAGGTGAGAAAACCCTTGCGTCGGGTTCACAAAAGTTCCCAGAAAGAACGGACTGTACGGTACAGAGAGTCCACGAGCGGGAGCCAATGGACTCTTCTTGACCTCGATGAACGCTGCTGCATGGGAGCTGGAGCAATTTCTGAAGCGAGTAAGGACGGCACCGCACGAGGACTGACCACTTCGTGTCTGCCCCCGTGTTGCTGCTACCATGTGAGATCGGGCTGAAGCCCGCACAGCGCGATCTGAGTCCAAAAATCTACCGTACCGTACAAAATGACCAAATCGGCTCAGAAACGTGCATTTATTGCAAACAGCTGACGTTGCAGTTTGCCGGCAGATCGACAGCGATGGGGGGTTGGTAGACCAGATTCACCAATCATTATCCAGCAATGTGCAGAGAGGGGTTGGGGAAGGATAACTTTGGTGCTGGTTGGTAACATTTCGCTTGGTTTGTGTAACCGGCGCAGAGGGTGGACCCTTTCCCTCTGCATTTTGTTTACGACGTGCAAAGCCCACAAGCGATGCCGCAATGTGGAACGACCTGGGTGAGTACGAAATATAAATTTCCGCAGGTCCAGTTCTCTCCGCAACCGACGGCACCTAACAAACGCGCGCTGCCCATTCTGACTTACCCGAACTCAGAGTAAGTATTGGCCCGATCCCTGGCGCACCGCGATGCCTGGTCCGGGGCTTGATCTGGTTGCGCATGAGCCACACGAAGTGCTGGAGGAGGAGGAAGACTCGGGCGACCGAAGCACGCTGAATCTGGGCGACATGGCGGAGGAGAAGCTCGAGCGGCCGCGTCGCCGGTTCGTCAAGCCGGGTATGACCAGTTACGAGCGGTGTTTCTCACGGCATGGGGCCGGTCGACGTCTCAGACAGCAACAGCAGCAGAGAGGCCAACCGTTGTCGAAGCTGCAGCCGCCAGTCAACCAGACAGCAGCAGCCGCCGCAGCAGGAGAGGCGGCAGCTGCGCCACCCAAAGCAGCCAGCTCGCCGTCAGTGAAGCCTGTCTCGTCGCTCTCGAGCGTGTTGAACCAGGTGATCCATGGGCCTTCGCGCGCGCTGTCCAGCTATGAAGACGTGACGGAGCAGCCCCCGACGTACAAGTCGTTCGTGGTGGAGCAGGACACGGACGGACAATTGTACGTGGCCTCGTTGCGTGGTGCGCAATTTGTCCTGCCTCCAGCTTACAGAGGCCCGGCCGCTCATCAAGCGGACGCGCAGGCGAGGCGGTCCGAGGTGAACCTGTCCTTTGTACATGAACCGCTCGATGATTCGCGGCTGTCCATGCCACGGCAGAGCAGCGGCAGCGAACTCAGCGCTGCGCGCGGGTTCCTCATCAAGACACCGCCACCAGTGGAACCCGACACGAAAGCGCCCGCAGGAAAAATGAAATCCGCCAAGAAGCTTCTGGGTTTCACAGCGCTCAAGTCCAAACTGGCCCAGCGGTCATCATCCGCTATCAACTCTTCGCTGGATACGCCATCCGCCGCCTCATCTGGCGGAGCAGATCGACGAAGTATGCCGGCCTTCGGCGCCAATGGCACGCGCACGACCGAAGTCATCGAAGATCTCAACGCGTCGCTCGTGCCCATGCTGGACGGGACGCACGTGGACCGATCACGTGGAGACTCGAGTTGGGAGGCCCCACCTGCGCCAGCCGCGGCCAACGCTGAGGACGAGACCAAACCCATCGTGAACCGTCCGCTCCCAACAGCGGACTTCGACGACGACGAAGACGATGATCCGCTGAACAGATCCTTCCTCAATGTCCGTGACGTGGACTTTGAGCGACTGCAGGATATCGTGCGCGTGGAGGAGGAAGAAGCCGTGGCTCCCCCTCCGGCCCCAGCGGCGGCGGCCGCGGCTCGCTCGACCAACGAAGAGGCTGCGACCTACGGCCGCGTGCGTGTGGCGTCTACCGGCGGAGCCAATGTGACCGAGTTCCTCGGCGGCTTCAAGGGCCAACTGGGCTACCGATCCGGCCAGGAGGGCTTCAATCCGCGCTCTCGAGGGCTGCGGAACTCGCGCAAGGGGGTCTCAGCAGCCGCCAAGGCCGCATCGGATCTCACGCGCCGGCTACGCGACGCCCGCGGCCGCATCCCGTTCGAATTCCGCGGGGAGCCGGCCACAGCGGCTGCGTACCGCAACCGCAAGTTCATGCGCAAGGGCAACCAGAAGCGCGTGCACTTCGACCTGACCACGAACCAGTGCCGCGAGTTCGACGTCATGTCGGAGTACGTCCCGAGCGCGGAGAGTCTGATTATCCAGGACGGTGACCACGAGTACGACGTGAGCGAGGACGAGGACGAGGATGAAGTGCAGTCGTACGACGCCTGAGCCATTGTGGCCAGTATTATGAAGGAAGAGACGGAGATGGCCATCTCACGAGCGTAATTTGGATGTACTATTAGGACCAACCCACTGCAGTTAAGTAACACGAAGGCACAGCCTGCCTGCATTGCCCTACCAACCATTTCCTATTCGTTCACGTTGTGGTGGATCTGGCTCACGTCCTCGTTGTCGTTGAGCGCGTCCAGCAGCTTCTCAAAGGACTCCAACGCCTCGCCCTCGAGGTCGATGCACTCCTTCGGGTGGTAGATCAGTTCCACGATGGACGGCTCCAGGCCGGCTTTGGTGAAGTTGTCGCGCACCTGCGCCAGCTCGCTCATGTCGCACGTGACCTGCGCCAGCTCCTCGCGCATCTCGACGTCTTCAGCACCGGCCTCCAGCTTCAATCACACGAGTCAGACCATGAGCACAGGATACAGCGGATGAACTGGGAGCCGACGCACCGCAATGTCCATGAGCGTATCCTCATCCATGACTTCACCCGAGGCCTTGGACTTGAGCTCGATCTAATGCGCAAGTGTGAGTCTTAACGCTGCGACAGAGAGAAGATCGAAGGCCAGAGGATCGTACTTCGAGGTAGCCCTTGCGGTCGAACATCCACGCGACGGAGCCGCTCGTGCCCAAAGAGCCGTCGTACTTGCCCAGGATGAAGCGAAGCGCCGGAGCCGTGCGTCGCTTGTTGTCCGTCAGCGTTTCAATCTGCTCCAAGCAAGCTAATATCGTCAGCATGATTGCTTTCCCATTGACAAGAGGCCCGTTGACAGTGGAAGATCTGACCATGAAGGCGCTTCCAGAGGGGCCCGAGCCTTCGTAGAGCACGACCTCGGCGTTCATCGCTATCAGGAGACGCGAAGAGAAAGAGAGAGAGAGAGATCATGAGATACATGCAGACCCATGACAAGAACCCACTTGGTTTGGCCTACACCATTACCTTCTTTGCTATCGGTGCCTCGCTTGATGGCGGCGTCGATGCGGTCCTTGGTCATGTTGGCCGCCTTGGCCTTGCCAATCACAGCCGCGAGACGCTGATGGAGATACAAGAGCCAGTGAGACTCTGAGAGCAGAGCCATGCGCTGCGTGATCATGGCACTGGAGCACGTACCACGTTGTTGCGATCACCAGCAACAGCTACAGGCCAAAGAGACTCAGACCAGCTTCAGCACTCGAGTGACTGTACTACGCGACTGCGCTACGCACCTTTGGACACGATCGTGAGCTCCTTGGCCAGCTTGGCGTTCATCGCGGTCTTTTTCTAAGCTCCATGGCAGCGGTGATCGCCATGCGTTATTAGATCGCCTGCAGCAAAGACACGACGGGACGCAGGCTGACCTACCGCGTCAGTAGCGTTCTTGCGGCCCTGTACCGTGGGTCCGCGGCCCATGCAGCGCACTTGCTGCAGGCAGATTGGGCTGACGCATGCGTTCGCAATGGCCGGCGACGCGCTGGCCGCAGCCGGAGCCGCCAGCAGACGCGTCGACAGACGCGGCACCATCATCACGCTCTTGACCCACATGATGCTCATCAATCGGCCGAATGTGTGGCCCAGGATGGAAAGAACCCACAACGGCAATCTGGGTTTTTATCCACGCTCAGCATTTGCCCAGTAACGGGTAAAAGCTGTTACGATCAGATGTATGTTGCGTGAAGGTTGCACAACTCAGGCCGGGAGGTTGCCGGAAGGTGGACCATTCTCTTCCAGCAACCTGGTGCAGACAGACGCGGGAAAGCAGCAGCATGCAGGCGAGCGGCGACGAGCAGCTCTCTGCGGCTCCGGCGGCCAATGCCAATGAGGAGACCATCTCGGCCAATGGTGCCACGCACGCACAGACCAAGCAGAGCAAGCCACAGCCCAGCGATGCGGCCATGGACCGCCACAAGTTTCAGGAGCTCCAGGCGAACGGCGCAGCCACCACTGGCGCTGCGGCGTCGTCCTCCTCCTACGACATTGACGCGCAATCTGGCGCGGCCGGTGCTGGGGACGAGGCGCAGACCAAGAGCGGCAGCGACACCGTGGGCGAGGAGCTGATCCGGTGGCTCGAGACCAACGGCGCCGAGACCAAGAAGCTGGCGCTGGAGGAGTACGCGCCCGAGGTGCGCGGCGTGCACAGCCGCAAGGTGCTCATGCCCGGCGAGCGCATCCTGACAATCCCGAGAAAGTGCCTCATCACGGTGGAAATGGGCAAGATGACGCCCATCGGCCAGAAGCTGCTGGCCCACAAGATCGACTTCGTGGCGCCCAAGCACATCTTCCTCATGATGTTCCTGCTCACCGACATGGAGAACGTGCGTCCTCATTGCCTATGGGGCCGGCCACAACCTGGAGACTAACATAGCTCTCTCTGTGTCTACAGGTCGAGGCGTCGTTTTTCAAGAATTATTATAGCACGCTGCCGTCCACGCTGCGCAACATGCCGATCTTCTGGACCGAGGAGGAGCTGCAGTGGCTCAAGGGCTCGTACATCGTGCAACAGATCCAGGAGCGCAAGGCCGCCATCCGCAAGGACTACGACGTCATCTGCCGCGTGAGTCGACGTTGGTGTTGCTGCTGTCTCACAGTCAAACTCACTGTCCCGTTGTTCTCTGCAGGTCGATCCGTCCTTCGCCCGATTCTCGCTCGAGCGCTTCAGCTGGGCGCGCATGATCGTGTGCAGCCGCAACTTTGGCCTGACGGTCCACGGCGTCAAGACGGCCGCGCTCGTGCCGTTCGCCGACATGCTGAACCACTACCGGCCGCGCGAGACCAGCTGGACGTTCGACCAGAGCATTGATTCCTTCACGATCACGTCGCTGGGCACGATCACCACGGGCGCGCAGGTGTACGACTCGTACGGCAAGAAGTGCAACCACCGGTTCCTGCTCAACTACGGCTTCGCGGTGGAGGACAACACGGAGGAGGACGGGCGCAACCCGAACGAGGTCATGATCGACTTCCAGCTCGCGCCCTCGGACGGCCAGTTGTTCTACGACAAGCGCGCGTACCTGCATGAGAGCGGCATCTACACCATGGACGCGCGGCTCAGCTGCTCGCACTCGGACCCGAACACGCGCGAGGGGTTCAGCTTTGCGCGGCTGATCGTGGCCACGGAGGATGAGTTCACGACCATGAAGCGCAAGAGCCCAGCGCACTCGTCCCCGCCCATTTCGTTTGAGAACGAGATTCGCGCGCTGCAGTACCTGCGCAACCTGATGACCACGCAATTGGGTCTGTACGAGACCACGATCGAGGAGGACAACGCCATCCTGGCGTCCAAGCAATTCCCGCTGTTCTCGAACCGCATCCAGGCGCTGTTCTTCATCCGTGGCGAGAAGCAGGTGTGTCGGTACTTCCAGGAGCTGGCCGACAAGGTCATCCCGCTGTTCAGTCTGCCGCTGGCCGAGTGCCGACAAGAGCTGCAGCGCAACTTTGACGGCGACGACGACATCTGCCGCTATGCGCAGGACGTGATCGCCTATTTAGTCACGCAGGTCTACCAGGAAAGCTGATGCCCGCCAGCAGCAGCAGAGAGACGCCAAGTAGCGACTGTTGCAGACGCTGCGGAACGGGACGGGAGGATGAAGAGTTAATAGGGAGACCAGTCGGTCGCCGCGCAGATCTAAAGTCGGGGCCGACGACCAACGCCCTGCCCAGCCAGCCAGAAAGCATAGGATAATAGAACAGAGTTGTTCATTTTTGTGGATTCTATCGCTGGGTTCTGCAGTCCGTTTGGTGCCAGAAGCTCAAACGTCGTAGTCAAAGTCGAGCGAGACCAGGTAGCGCAGCTTCACCTGCTCGGCGCGGTAGACCACGAACTCGTTGTACAGCAATTCGCCGTCCACGGCATTTGTGGGCTCGAATTCGCCGATGGGGACGACCACGCCGTCTTGCCTACAGAGTTGATGAACTTGATCAGCCATCTGGTACACTATGACTACAGCAATGCCATACGTACATGGTCTCGTGTGCTTCCTCTGGAGCGGCCATGCGGCCCAGACCGTGCAGACTGTCGCTCGCCTTTTCCTTGGTGATCTTCTCGAAACTCAGATCTTCAGCTCCGAGTGCAGCGTAGGTGCGGCCGAGAGCCACTTCCGCAAGCAGCAGCACGCCCTACGAGTCAGAGATACCCACTGGTGAGCTATCAGCTGCAATGTTTGCGTTGAAACTCAATGCTGTCGACACCTTTGGCTGCTCAGGGGTCGTCCAGCAGTAGTTGGCCGATTTGGACACCGAGTCGGCAAAGTAGATCTGTTGTAACGCAATGGTAAGCGTGATTTCATGAGTTGTAGATGGTAATTGCATGACGTAGCGTACTCCTTTGCCAAACATGTAGCCGTTGGACGGAGCTTCCGGTGGAGCGACGCGAAGTCCCTTGGAGAGAATGCTCACGACGTTCGACAGTCGAGAGCCGTGCCACAGCAGCTAGTCGTACCACGTATTTGTGAGATGAGAGGCAACAACTGAGTTGGCTGGGCGCCAGCTATTACCTTGTGATTCCCGAGTGACTGCAGGATCGGGTCGCGCTCATCCTCACTAGGCCGCGCGATCTTGAGCAGAGACGAAATGCGAAGCTTGTACTGAACGTGCGTCGGCGCATGCGAGGTTTCCACGTATCTGTTCGCAAAACAAAGAGTGTGGATGAGTATTGAGCCTGAATGACTACACTTGAGCCAATCAAAGCATAACTACCGCTGGATGATCTTGAACTCGTCGTCCGTCTCCGCCACAGGCTCCATCTTGACGTTCAGCATATTGTACTGCGCATCCAGCGGATGGATCGGAACCTCGTTGGCCTTCTTGGCCTTGTTCTTCTCGTGCTCCAGCTTCTGCGAGATCTCGACATCGGCCAGCACCTCCAGCAGGTCGATCTTGAGCTTCACTTCGTCCATCGTGTCTATCGTGGGCGGCAGCGACCGCCCGAAATCGTGCGGGATCAACGTGTAGAACTCACTGGAGAGATGCTTCAGCTCCGACTTGAGTTTGCGCACCGCAGTGGCGTTCTTCGGTATCGAGCGCGTCGATCTCCGCGTTCCTCTACTGCGCATAGTCGCGCCCCTCTTGTCGTCTGCAGCTTCAGCACTGGCATCGGCTGCGTTGCTCAGCTCATTGATCTGCTGCAGCACGTTGGACATCTCCTGAAGCAGCGAATAGCCTCGCGAGATCTGCGTCTGCGACAGCCGACCAAGCGGCATGCGCTTGAGATCCAGATTCATGGCCGCCATCTCTTGCGCGATGAGGTTTCCATCACAAATCAACTGAGAAGCACACACACAGCGTTAGTATGAGTGATGCAGGAAGCTATAGTAGTCGTACGAATCCCTACCTTGACCACGTCCTGCACAGGCTCAGGCAGTTTGGATGGCTGCGTGGGCTTGTCTTCTTCGTCGCTTTCCTGCTCTTGCTCTTCCGGCTGCTGATCGTCCAGTTCTGCGATCAAATCGAGATGCTTAGCTCATGTTCAGAGGCCAGGATGGTCAAGCTGCTCTGGTCGTACCAACGAGCACGTATTTGCCAGCCACGGCCTCGAAGGGGCCCTCCAGCGGCCACTCATTGCCGCTCTTGAGCAGGAACTTCTTCTGGAACGAGTCTCTCGCCTTCTCCAGTGAGCCAGCATAGTGTTCCAGAGCGGTCTGGTCACAATTCCAGCGTGCCGTTAGTGCTCCAGTGGGGATCGTAGCGCAATCGACATGGGGCGCGGTAGTACCTGCGGATTCACAGCGCCCACGCGGCCCCACTTGCGGAAGACCTTGAACGTGTCTCCGCTCTTGATCAGCTGCAGCATGTAGAACTTGTTGTTGCTACCCACAGCCACGCATTATAAGCTCACTCTCTTGCCCGATGGAGCTCGCAATACACTCACCCGTAAGTGCCGAAGGAGATGTTGGTGTAGTTGAGCATGATGCTCCACAGCACGCCATCGTCGTCCTACAGGCATGAGACCACACGTTAGACCATATAGCAGGCATCCGCCAAAGCCTGCTATGCATGCGCACCTGATACACTTCGCCCGCAGCGAGCCCAGCGCGCGGGTCCGGAGCCACAGGTCTGGCCATTTCGGTTCTCAAAATGACGTTTGTGAGTAGCTACAAATCCATACGATTGGCTAAAATAGCAGCCAATCACCAAGCAGTCGAAAGGAACCCTACGCCTACATGGGCTAGCCGGTTTCTGGTGAACAAACCGGTTAGCATCTCAAACCGAATCAAGCGCATGGCTTTGCATTGCCGGCTCAGACGCAAGCGACGCCAGTCATCATGATTCCGGTGGCCACTTCGTCGCGCGCGCTCGTGCGCTCTGTGCAGCGGATCGCGCGCCGCGCGCACTCCAACGGCGGCAGCTGCTCCGCCCCCAAGATCCACAGCTCCAAGCTGCCGGCCTCCGGCCCTGGTCTGGCGGATTTCATCCGCGGCAGCGACGGCGTTGATGGCGGTGCGAGCGCAGCCGCAGCGGCCATGGAGCCCAGCGCCATGAACTTCCCGGCGCACGGCAACGTGCGGTCGCTGGAGGAGCTGGAGGAGGAAGCCGCGGCCAATGCCACGCAGCGGTCGTTCTTCATCGAGACCTACGGTTGCCAGATGAACTCGGCCGACTCGGAGATCGTGCGCGCCATCCTGCTGGAGAACCAGTACACGCCGGCGGCCGACAAGGACGACGCCGACATCATCCTGCTCAACACGTGCGCCGTACGCGACAACGCCGAGGCCAAGATCTGGAACCGCCTAGAGCAGATCCGCCAGGTCAAGGCCAAGCTGCTGCGCACGCGCAAGAAGCTGGACCGCAAGCAGCTGCCGACCGTGGGCGTGCTGGGCTGCATGGCCGAGCGGCTCAAGACCCAGCTGCTCGAGTCCGACAAGATGGTGGACCTCGTGGTGGGGCCAGACGCCTACCGCGACATCCCCAACCTGCTCAAGGTTGTGCGCGGCGGCCAGGCTGCGGTCAACGTGCAGCTGTCGCTGGACGAGACGTACGCCGACATCGCGCCCGTGCGCTCGGACCCGGACAGCCCGTCGGCCTTTGTGTCCATTATGCGCGGCTGCAACAACATGTGCTCGTACTGCATCGTGCCGTTCACTCGCGGCCGCGAGCGTAGCCGCGTGATGAACTCGATCCTAGACGAAGTGCGCGCGCTGCGCGACGACGGCGTCAAGGAGATCGTGCTGCTGGGCCAGAACGTCAACAGCTTCCACGACAAGAAGTCTGAGGGCGCGTCCGAGCACGGCCGCGGCTACGTCTCGGCTGCAGGCTTCACCAACATGTTCCGCTCGCGCGACGCGCCGGGCTTCCGCTTCGTGGACCTGCTGCACGAGGCCTCGGAGATCGACCCGGAGATCCGCTTCCGCTTCACGTCGCCGCACCCCAAGGACTTCCCGGACGAGGTTTTCGACCTCATGAACGAGCGCGCCAACATCTGCAAGAGCATCCACATGCCCGCGCAGAGCGGCAGCTCCTCGGCGCTGCACCGCATGCGTCGCGGCTACACGCGCGAGGCCTATCTGTCGCTCGTGGACAACATGCGCTCTCGCATCCCGGGCGTCGCTATCTCCTCCGACTTCATCGCGGGCTTCTGCGGTGAGACTGAGCAGGAGCACGAGGACACGCTGTCGCTCATGCGCCAGGTGTGCTATGACCAGGCCTTCATGTTCGCCTACTCGGTGCGCGCGCGCACCCACGCGGCGCACCGCATGGAGGACGACGTGCCGCAGGAGATCAAGCTGCGCCGCCTACAGGAGGTCATCGACACGTACAGCGAGGTGGTCACGGCCAAGAACCGCGTGGAGGATTCAGACCGGCTGCACGTCGTGCTGGTACAGGGCGCCAGTCGCCGCTCGAACGACGCCGCCCCGAAGCTTACGGGGCTCACGGACACCAACAAGCGCTGCGTGTTCACCGACACGCTCATCCCGGCCTCGCTGCGCGAGTACGCACACCACTCGAGCACGCTGGCCGCCGAGTTCCTGCCGCTGCCCACGTTCGCCGAGGGCGGCGTGCGCGCCCAGAAGGGCGACTATGTGCTCGTGCGCGTGCACGAGGCCGGCCGCCACACGCTGCACGCCACGCCCATCGCGCGTGCGACGCTCCAGGAGATCGCGCAGTTTGTGCCGCGTGAACTGCTGGGCGCGCGAACGCACAGCCTCGAGGCACTCGGTCTCCGCAGTTAGAGAGGCCAATGCCAAAGACCATGATTCATCAATCAAAGCAATACTAGACAGTTTGTGTACATACCAATGCCATCCTATCGCACTTGTAAGGAACAACGACGCTCGTCGAAGCCTCCGCTCTGTGAGCACCTGCGCTGGCCGAATATTGATTGGCCAAGCATCCCTTCGTAAGGCACTGGAGTTTGTTCTTCCCAAATGACGACTAGACCTGCAGCAGGAAGCGAAAGCGGAAGAAACGCACAAGATCCTCATCAATAACCATTCGTGTAAATCAACTTGGAGCTGCAAGACGTTGCAATCTAGATGAGCCCCTTGGTTTCATCACTCAATACGCGCCTCTGCCCTGTTGTCTCTCTGCTGGACTCATAGTTCTTCAGAGCAACTGCCAAGTTATTGTCCAGCCACGACGCTACGGGCCGCCTCAGCGGCCTTCTTCTGCATCTCCAGCTGCAGGTTGGAGATCTAATTGCAAAGCATCAGCACCTTTGGTGAGTCACTTCCGCTGGTCGCATGGTGTTCATGCCAACAACGTACGGTCGTTCGGATCTGCACGGCATCCTTCTCCTTTTGCTCGATCTTGGCGTTCACCTTCTCCCTGGGAACCGCAAGAAGGCATGAGCCTCATGAACAGCTACGTACTCAATGCAGCAGACCGTACAGTTCGTTGTTGATGAACTCGAGACGCTTGTTCACGTTGCTCTTGCTCTCCACGACGTCTTGCTTGAGCAGCACGGGGCCGATGAGCTTGTACACCTTGGCGTCGTCTCCTAGTAGATCTAATTCCTGCTTGACCATGTTGTTCTCGTTCGCCTGCTGCGCGTACTGCTGGCGCTGGGTCGCCAGCACCTGCACCTCTGCTCGTACCATCGCACCAGGCCGCACGTCAGTATCAAAGCTATCAAACAGCTTGCGTCATCTCCCCACATTCTTCCCCACCTTCCTGCAGCACGCGGTAGCGCGCCATCTCGCTCTCGACCTGCTCCTTGGACATGCTTGCTTCTGATTGACACTCGTATCCACGAAAACATTGCCAGCGTACCCCCTACCACCAAGTTTACGGTACAGGTTACGAAATACCGGTATGTCGCACCGGTTTTGAATCTGCCCAGCTGCCCACCGGTCGCAATCGAAGCGGTGGCGTCACTTTGTGTCCCGTTTCTAGCGCGATCTCGTGAAAGGGTTTCCCCCCAGAAGAGAGAATGGACGCCGTGGAGTCCGAGGCCGATGGCAGCGACCCCATGGAGCTGCTGCTGGTCAACCGCCACGACCACCGCGAGAGCTTCACGCGCTACCGGCTGCAGGAGACGCTCATGCTCATGGGCTGCCGCCCCAAGGACGCTGTGCTGGTGACCAAGGAGGTGTTCAACGTGTTTGCCAAGTACAAGATCAGCCACCGACGCAGCATCGATCTCACTTCAGAGACGGATCCAGCCACAGCCAAGCGCCCAGAGACCTACCAAAGCAGCTTCAATGGAGAGGAGAATGCTCCTATGGGCCCAGCACCGCCGCCGCCACCGTCGTCGTCCCAGGAGGAGGACGTGGCGCTGCCTTGGCACTATCTGCACCAGTGCATCTACACGACGCTGAACCAGTTGGACTATACCAAGCCGCACCACTTGCTGGACTTCCAGGTCGCTAAGGAGATCACGCAGCGCAACCAGTCGTTCACAGTGCTGCTGGGCGGCACCTCCGGCACGGGCAAGTCCACGCTGGCGTCGCTTCTGGCCACGCGCTTGCGGCTCACGACGGTGTTGCCCACGGACTCGGTGCGCCATATCCTGCGCGCGTTCACATCCAAGGAGGAGAACCCGTGCGCTTTCGTGTCGACCTACCAGGCTGGTGACGCGCTCACGCCCGAGGAGATCGAGGAGCTGTCGGTCGCCACGGACGGCGTCATGTCGGCCAACCGACTGCACAAACGCAAGATCCTGCGTGGGTACAAGCTGCAGAGCGACCTGGTGCTGGAGAAGCTGGACAAGGTGCTAACAATGTTCGAGCGCCGCAAGCAGTCGCTTGTGGTCGAGGGCGTGCACTTGAACACGGACCAAATGGCCGAGCTCGTGCGGCGCCATCCGACCTGCGTGCCGTTCGTGATCTACATCAGTAACGAGCACAAGCACCGCGAGCGGTTCGCTGTGCGCGCGCGCCACATGACGATCGACCCGCAGGAGAATAAGTACATCAAGTACTTTGACAACATCCGCATCATCCAGCGGCATCTGTGCAAGCATGCCGACAAGTACCTGATCCCCAAGATCGACAACACCAACGTGGACCGCAGTATCGCCACGATCCAGTCCACGCTGATCCGCGTGCTGCGCAAGCTCGACCGTGGCGAGAAGATCCTGGACGAGCGGATCAACAAGATGGTCATGCTCTCGCGCGAGCACGAGAACTCGATCAAGAAGGCCTGGTCCAGCAAGGGCGTGCGCAAGGCCATGCGACCGCTGGTCAACCAGAAAGTATCCAAGCGGTTGCTGTTGCGTCGATTGCTGGCAGAGCAGACGACCGGCATCGTTGGCGCGAACTCGCATGGCGACGATTCATCCAGCAGTGACGAGGAGCGGCCGAGTGGGAACGAGCGAAACGGGGACGAAGGAGAAGACGAAGAGGAAGATGACGAGCAGACGACCGTTGTGGGAAGTCTGTTTAGTGGCACGACCAGGGACAACGCCACGGGCGCAACGGCTCCCAACACACCACGCCGCGTGTTCCTGGACGAGATGGAAGAGCACGCTGCAGGAAGTAGCGACAATGCCAAGATGATGCGCTCTCTGTCGACCGCGATCCAACAGGCCGCGATTTGGAGAGCGAGTCAACCGCTGAGCAGCTCTGACTACACGGATTGGGAGAACCTGGCACCGCCACGCAGCCCCGAAGTGACGTTCTCGGACGTGATCACCACGATCCAGTCGTCTCCAGGCTTTGCCGAGATGAAGCACAAATGGCGATCGGAAGAGCGGAGGAAGTCCTGGATGGCTGGCGATGCGCACTCGAGGGAGGATGCTTGGCAACCCCATGGTGGCCGACCAACGACAGCCAATGCTGCCATGCGCACCGCAAGCCCGACACGATCAAGTGCCAGTGATTCGCCCATGCACAGCAAAGCCACGCCTGCCGAGATGCTTTCCCATTTCCAGCGATACCACCACAGCCACCAGCAGGAACAGCTCCAGTTCCATCAGCAGCAGATGCAGCAGGACGGCGGCGAGCACAAGCACGTGCACCACCCTCTCCCGCCTCTGCCTCGTCGGACCAAGGCAGCGGCTCGTCGCGTGCAATCGCTGCCCGCAGATACAATCCTGGACTTTTCGGCCGCGGACTTTGACATGGACAGCATCTCGGTTCGGGATCCAAACGACGACGAAACGTTCTCGCAGACGTCCTCCCAGCGCGACGGATGTAAGTCGTCTTGTCTTGGCTGTCAGCTGGCTTGCTAGGTTCTGATTCACTGATCTCTCTTGACTGATTTTGTATCTCAGGCATCTCTCCTCTAGAGCAGAGCATGGATGACACCGACAGCCACATGGAAGAAGTGAGTTCGCAGAGCTCCATGGAGTAGTAATTAGTCTGATACATCAGGACCTAGTGAGGCCATCCATCTATCGCTTTTTTCCCTCTGATGAGCGGAGCGTCATCAATAGCAACGCGTGGCACGGCCTGCCCACAAGATCGCGGCGTCGTGTCTCACGTGCCTTCTGGTCAGTCCGCGTTCTCTGAAGTGGTCAGTACTGTAGGTACAGTCTATAAAACCCTAGCGCCAAATCAGAGGAAAGAACCCACTTCAACAACGAGGTTTTTTGCGCCACCAAGGGGAAAAAAGGGGCGAAGGGGCGAAGGATCCATCCCATTCGGCAAGTTGCCTCGAGACGCGCTCAAGAGCTTGGAAGACATGACGAGCTACACGGTGCGTTCATGCGACACGCCGCCGCTGCTGCTGCTTGGAGTGCGCTGATGATGGACGGTGGACCGTGCACTTGTAGACGTGGAAGGTGGATGAAGAGGTGAAGATCCGCATGGGCGAGTCTGGTCACGCGGCGGCCGAGCAGCAGACAGTGATCCAGGCGTTCCAGAGCACGGTAGCTAAGTACGGCTCGGCCAAGGCGCTGCACTTCAAGCGCGATGGCGAATGGTGAGCATGACGACATCTGTCTCTCTCGTGTAAGGGGCAGCGATGCTGACTTGTGTGCTCAATGCTAGGCACCACATTACCTTTCAAGAGTACTATGACAAGTGCTACGCCTTTGGCAAATCGCTGCTGTCGCTAGGCTTTGAGCGCTTCCAGGGCGTGAGTATCATTGGTTTTAACTCGCCTGAGTGGACCATCGCCGACTTAGGCACGATTATCGCTGGCGGTGTCGCGGCCGGTATCTACACGACCAACTCGCCTCCTGCATGCGAGTTCATTGCCAAGCACTCCGACTCGGCCGTTGTCGTGTGCGATGGTATGAAGCAGCTGGAGAAGTTCCTGGCCATTGAGAAGAACCTGCCCAAGCTCAAGGCGCTCGTGGTCTGGAACGACGCGGTGCCTGCCGGCATCAACTCGACGGTGCCTGTGTACTCGTTCGAAGACTTCCTCAAGCTCGGCG